>WURT03113631.1:0-11985 GCA_009936505.3 Holothuria glaberrima
CTTCAAATTTTTCCAAAATGATGCACCAAATTGCATCTAAGGACCCTTGAATATCAAAAAATTTTCCAAAGGGGAGGAGGCACCCCTCAGACCCCTCCCCCAGGACGGTGATCCGAAACAAGGTTCAGCCCCTCCCCTGGTCTTGAACAGCTTCCTACTCCGGTGGAATACGTATACTAACCTCCCAAAGATGAGTGCTGGTATTCCAGTTGTACCAAGTTCCTACTGGATTCCACAAAACTGAAAAGTAGGTAGTAAATATATTTTTTTATAAAAGTAAAATGCATCTGTTGTCTTGAGCATAGATATGACAATAGAATCATGACAAGGAAGACATACTAAATAACATTTACAACAAAAAGATTAATTCACTTACCTTCTATTTGATGGTGACCCTCATTATCATTTGTCTTTACCGCAAGTTTTAAAGGAAGCAAGCAGGAATCGAACCTGTCAATGTAAGGACATAAAATGTTCTTAGACGCTCTTTATTGCATTTATTAGCTTTTATTAAACGAATCACTACATGCACGTTTTCATATGTTGATAGCAAATGTGATTTCCACCATTTTCATATGCACAGCACTGATTCAAATGTTGCGTTGATGATGTAATTTAACGGTGTTAAAACTTGAGAGTAAAATCATAGGCGTGGGAAGCTGTTCAGGACTGGGGAGCTGAACCCTGTTTCGCATCGCCTTCCTTGGGGAGGGTTTGGAAAATGATTTGATATTTGAGGGTCCTTAGATGCAATTTGGTGCATCATTTTGGACAAATTTTAAGGTAAACTACTGAAGTGTTTTGACATTTCTTAGCCCCTTCGAAATTTTTTTGATATTTTAGGGTCCTTAGATGCAATCTGGTGAATCATTTTGGATAAATGTTACGGTACATAACTGCACATTTTTGACATTTCTTAGCCGTTTGGAAAATTTTTTTGATATTTGAGGTCCTTAGTTGCAATTTGGTGCATCATTTTGGGACACATTGTAAGGTAAATTTGTAAAAATATTTGACATTCCTAAGCTCTTTTGGTAAATTTTTGGATATTTTAGGTTCCTTAGATGCAATCTGCTGCATCATTATGGACAAATGTAAGGTAAGTGACTGCACATTATTGACATTCCTTATCCCATTGGAAAATTTGATATTTTTGGGTCCTCAAAGGTAATTTGGTGCATTATTTTGGACAAATTTTAAGGTAAATTACGTACTTTATTGACGCTCTTTAGCCCATTGGAAATTTTTTGGATATTTGTGGGTCCTCAGAAGCAATTTGGTTTATTATTTTCGACGCATATTAAGGTAAAGTACTGCACATTTTTGACATTACTTAGCCCTTTGGGAAATTTTCGGATACTTAAGGTTCTTTAGATGCATTGGCGGCTCGCCAAAGGGGCACGGGTGTCACTTGCCCCCTTCCAAAAGTTTGCAAAACATGGTCTTCAAAATCTTCCAAAAAATAAAAAAAACATGTAATTTGAGACGGGTTTAAATTAGAAGTATTTCTAAATTTAGACGAAATCTTCCCTCTCTCACAAATATGACATATTATTTATGAAGTTGTGTATATTACCATTGCAAATTCTCCATAATTTTCAAGTATGTATTTCTTCTTTATTTCAAGATTCGACCTAAGTTTACCTTGTTTAAATAAAACAATCCAGAAAACCAATATTTTGGGGCTTCTTGGCAAAGCTGAAACATAATGTGACACAATGATGAAAAAAATAATATTTAAGTGGAGCTCTTTTTATACAAATAGATCAAGCTGCTTTGCCTGTTTCCCCTGCCATTTGCTCCAACCTTATGGAGTAACGGTTGGCTGATAGCTAGATATGGTTGTATTTATTGTTAAAGATAGCTCATGACTAACTGCCTGAAATGGCTTTGAAGAGCTTATGAAGACTGTGTGGGGCATCTCTGTAATACATACTAATAACCATACGCCTGCTGTACTATTCGGAGAGGCAGTTGCGGCGGAACGGGTGGGGGAGGATGGGGGGCTCAGCCCCAATGAAAAAAGGGAGGGGGCTAAAGGTTGTATAGCCCCCAATATTTGCCAAGTGCAGGCATGAGGTCCATATTTCAAGGCTGGGTACATGCAGCTCAAAACACTCTGGAAGTGCCGTTTCCGGCCATCTGGAGGGTTTGTAAAGCCAAAAATTTTCCTGTACGCTCCGCGCCAACTGATGGCGGCGCTCCGATTAGATAGTTTTCCTGGCGCTCAGCTCCCTCCCCCCCACCAATATTTTTTTCCGTTACGCCGCGCCTGCGGAGTAGATCCTTGATTTTGCCGGGTGGGGAGGGGTCGTCCAAACCTTCCTGCATACGGACTTGATTCCCCCCAAATAAAATTTCTTAAAGCCGCCCCTGTTAAGATGCAATCTGGTGTATCATTTTGGACAAAATTTAAGGTAAATTACTGAAATTTTTTTGACATTTCTTAGCCCTTTGGAAAAGGTTTGGATATTTGAGGGTCCTTAGATGCAATCGAGTGCATCATTTTGGATGATTTTTAAGGTACATTACTGCAAATGTTTTTATTTTTCTTAACCCTTTGGAAATTTTTGGATATTAATGGGTCCTTCGATTCAATTTAATGCATTATTTTGGACAACTTTTAAGGTAGAAAATTACTTTGGCTTAGCCTTTCCTCCTTCAAAATTTCAGTCCAATCGAAAACGGTCTTAGAAGTTCAACTTCGTCAGGGTAAGCATTTTTATGAGTAAATGGGGTACTTGGTTTCTTCTTGAGTGTTTTAATATGGCGCCTAAAGGGACTAGTGGTGATTACCAGTTTAAACCTATTGACCAGACGTTCTTTATACTTAGCCTACAACTCTGAATACTACACGTAGAAAAGGAAATTGAAAGTAACTGAATGGTTAACTGCCACGTTTTGTCTCATTAATTGTAGCAAAGATGGAGAAGACTAAAGCATGTCCATTTCACTAGTAACGTTTTATTTACCGCAGTATTCTCAGGCTCAAGCAATGTAATGCGAAGTTGTAAATGTCTTCCGCTTCTTCGTCTGTTAGTTCCCTTCCCAGTTCATAGATTCTTAGCTCTTTCATTAAGCCAAGATTTGAAAAGAACAGGCCGGTTCCAAGAGAGATCTTCCATGTAGAACAGTCGACAGATTGAAAACAATTTTCTATAGAGACGCGTGGAACTGGGATCTAGTAAGAGAAAATGTCAAGAGCGTAGAAAATGGTTGATTTGAGATAAAGTAGGTTCATATATTTTAAGATGTACGATTCCGCTAAAATATTTGTGAGTTTCATATGTCAAAGCTGTGCAAAAGGCTGGGAGCTTTCAAACTTAGATTTAAGTGTATTTTAATCATCAGAAAAGCTTGGAATTAAGATCATGTAGGCTATCATACGAGAAGAGATCAAGGTACCACGAGGCTGTGGATTTAGGAAAGGTTTAGTGCTATTGTTAAAACAATATTACTGGTATCCACTTAGATTAGTAACTTCAGTATTTAAATTTGTGGGTACAAGGAGGCATATGTAACTGCAAACGTCAAAGTTTTTAGAGTAAGGCAGTTGATACTTACAAAATTAGTAGAGGCAATTTCCAGTATTTGTATGATGGATCGTAGTTGCAACCTATTGTTTTTCTTTCGTAGAGATACCACGTCGGAAGAGAGATATATGATAGTACTCTCTATATCATCAACATCTCCCATTCTTTCAAGAGTGCACAGTGCAACAAATTCTGGTCCTACTGTTATGCTCTCTAAATATTTAAGTGTCTTGTGAGCAGCTTCGGGTTGTAGACCACAGGCAAATCGATAAACATAGTGAAGCTCATATGGATCCAATTGTTTAAGGGCTTGTTTAAGATCAGTTGCGTCTTCTTTTGCCGCATAATCCGACAAACGATGAGCCGCGTACCACTCACAGAATATTCTGTGGTAAAATCTCACCTCAGTTTTGTATCTCAACTGTCCACTCGTTTTGTTTATATAAGGCACATCGTCTTCAACTAGTATACCAATTTTGATATAGTGTTTATAAAATCCCTGACCAATTGCACGTATAATAAGATACTTGTCCCAAACAATTTGTTTTGTTTTTGTGCTGAGAACTGATAAAGAAAGATTGTCTAACTCTTTGTGATGATCCTCAAAATGCTCAAATTCCTTTAACTCAGTGTCATCGTTTGTTTTGTTTTTCATGTGACTATGGAAGCATGCAATTATGTAGGTAAAGAAATTTGTAACGGACGTGAACTCTTGAAACTCACATCTCTCATAAGTCATATGAGCAAACATAACAAAGAAAAGTGGAACTTGACACAGGTTACAAAGAACTGGGTTTTCAACGAGACATTGCGTAATCCTTTTAGCAGCTTCGGCATTATCTCTAGCAACAACTTCATGAATGTAACGGTCCCTTGCTCTTTCATTGAATCCGTTCAATCTAAAATGTTTGGTATTGGAAGGGATTTTATCCGGTAAGCAAGAAGACCTCGTCGTCAGGATGACCGGAACGTGCTGAAACATGTCCCCTTTGATGATATGCGTAATGTCCGTTTCATGTTCTTGAACTGAATACTCGTCATACCCATCAAGGATGATCAACACAGATAATGTATTTTGAATAATTGTTCGTATATCGTTTTCAGTTAACTCTGTATTTTTGGGCAGGAGGAATTGCCTAATTGCTTTAAATATTGATGACGTGTTTCCTAACTGTCGGAGTTTTAGAAGAACAAGAATTTCAAAATCTGCAAGGGGTGATGTTACTTTATCACACCATTCATAAGCTAACTGAAGAGTTAGCGTAGACTTCCCGTACCCAGCATCTCCTTGTAAAATACATATCATTGAGCCACACCGTGCGTCATTGACTATGTCATAGTGTGAGCCTGCCGGTTTCCAGATTTCAACCTTTCCGTTGGTTTTAACTTCCATTTCACACTCCATGAATATGTTGTTTACGCAGTTCTTTTCCTCTAGGTAGGGAATAGGTTGAACAGCATCACAGAGCTTTTGGTATTCAGTTTTTATTTCTTTTATGAATTGTGTCTTCCTATCTGTAAAGTAAACAAAAAATAAAATTCACCCAGTTATGATCAACAACTATGTAAAAGGGTTTACAACTTGTTTTGAAGTTAACAAGATTTACAATACAACTCCAGCACAAAGAAATTACATGTAAAATGCCTAAACTATATATCTGTAGCTGGATCTTTACATGAAAGAATGTCCTCACTTGCTTCGCTTTCAAGTTGTTCCACCATAAAGCGGTACATTGCACAAAGACAAAAACCAACAGCTACTTTCTCACACGAAGTTTTTTCTTATCTGTCGACTAAGCCGGTCACTGACATTCATCGAAAAGTAGTAACTTACAAATATATTTCACTTCCAAATACACTGATCATCTTTAAGTTTTCCGACTTTATTTGTTGTGTAATATTTGCAGGATATTCAATTTATTAATGCTGAAGTAGCAACAGGAAAAAAGATTATGATTCATACTATACCTATGTTCATTTCTGATAAAGTTATGTTATTCCGTACATGTGATGCACAGGAACACAAAATATTGTATTCCACCTAACATTTATAATACGAAGGTGTGTGTGTGTTACTGTAAAGGTGTGTGTTTGTTACTGTAAAAGTGCGTGAGTGAGAAAGAGAGTGTGTGAATGGGCGGAGCTTGTTGCGAACTTCTCCTACATCATAAATTCCATTTCCGTAAAACCTGGTGGGAGGTGCCTTGCGATAAAAAATGTGTACGTGTAATTGGAGACGTCATATGCCAAAAGTACGAGGTGAAGGATCCAGATATTTTAACTTCCTTCGCTTTTTTGCTCTTTTTTGCCCATCATTAGCTTTAAAAAAATTATTAGACCACACAACATGTAAACTGGTAAAAAACTATACCAAAAATTTCACTAAAAAACTTTGAGTTTGTAGGACCTACGTCAAAGAGTAAATCAAAGGTCAAACGTCAAATTGGCCTGTTTTGTTCAAATTATGGACATGCACTCAATCTAGACCTTAAGTCTAATCATGTTCAAACTGTTTAACCTAACTGAATATGTAACTCGTGTCTGCGTCATTGATGACGTCATAGATTCAAGTCTTAAATATTTGATAGCGATGTATTGTGATGAAGCCCACATATGATTGTTGATAATGCTGCTATGGAATCTGCATGCGTGATTAATGACATCGGTCAGAGCTCAAAGGTTACAGGTTGAAAAACCGTATCTTCTAGTGAGTGTGTGGAACAGTTCATTCATAAAATATGTATAGAAGTTGGGGAAATGAAATTTGTAGCCCCATGGATTGCCTCCTTGTTTTAATCTTGCCCTAGGCTCAATGATTTCGCTTCTTTTAGCACCATTTAAAGCATATATCTGTGAACTCGACGTAGCAGAGATAAATGATACCTTCACATTACCTGGTGGGTTCAATTGATGTGAACACATCGGCAGTTCCTGGCAAAAGAAAAGAAGGTGATGAGAAGAAAACATGTAATCTCATGAATATCTATGGAGTCGCTTAACTAAGAAAACGGTTTCTACTTAAAATCTTGTAACAACCTTAACGTTGCGTGCAGCCATTTCTCATTGATTTCTTTATCATTTTTTAGGTTGCAGAAAAACAATATCCTTATGAAAATTTCCCTGAAGTCCTTTTTAGTTCTTGTACCACCCTCAAGATGCACTCCCTTCAAGGCTAAAAACATTTCTGTGATAAACTATTAGCTCCGTTAAATCAACGGCTCATAGTGACTGTGTGTTACCTACAGTACTTGCTAATTTATGAATTAGTATGAGATGTTAACATTATCTCTTATTCAAGCGTACACATTTGAAAGCATTGCAACAGTACAAAATTCCATCGAGTTAAGATTGAACAAACAAAGGGTAACGTTCGGAAAAATTGGCAAAAATTGCTCTCTGTGCGTCGCTCATTTGTGTAATTAAAGTTACAATTATAGAAATTGCGGAAAGACTAATTGTTGATAGACTTTGATGGAAAACTTTTTGTCACGTATCTAACGTTCCTGTACAAATAATTGACAAGTATAGCACGTTTAAGATCGGGAACATAAAGGCCTAGTTCTTTTTCATTGTTTTAATGTTTGTAGAAAACAATAGAGTGAACTCAATACCAATGGTTATTCAAGGTGCAGGGTTCTTTGAACGGCACCAAATATTACTTAGTACATCTCCTCTTCATATAAAAGAAATGTATCATACCTGCAATTTTAAAAGATTGTTCATTACCCCTTCTTCATCAGATGGTTTATCGATCTGTTCTCTGCGACTTCGATAAACTATAAACAGATAAAGGAAAAGTAATTTCCAAATAAGTTTACAATATACATCATCACCAATAAAAACTTTTTAACAACAAATGCAAACAAAAACTAATTCTTCGATCTATTTTTTTTAAATCCCTTTAAAATAACACGTGTCTATATACATTTGCCAGGACAAATACGTGTGACTTCACAGAAGTTCCAAATTATATTGTCTAACATGTGTTTCACTGTCACCCTTTGCCAATGTCGTGCAAGGAATCCTTGCAGGTTTTATAAAAGAATGTTTTCCTTCTGATTCCAGGTCAGCCTGGAGGTAACTTTTTCTGGTGCCAAATGCAATTCTTACGTATTCCATTTATCAGTAACCATGTCGACAGGCAAAGGAAACATAGAGTACGATACATTTTAGAGTACTGTAATGCTTAAGTATATTTCTGTCTTTAGAAAAATTATGGAGGAAGAAATCTCGTCGTTTTCACGAGATTACAGCGTTAGAGGAAAACTTAATTTCTGTTCCACACAACACCGAAAATGTACTGAGATCATGTTCCCTGTCATTGTGACTACCTACTGACAGTTCTCAATGTTTGACGTCAAACATTAAATAGATTTTTATTGACAAAAACAGTACAATAGCTCATATTGATAAAATACAGTATTCAAATCAATTATTTTATTTGAGATTAACACAAAAAATATTTTACCGAAAGGCCTACCAATTATGCACACTCGTTTGACTTGGTGAATCCTCCTACCTATATCGAGTTACTTTCCGGAACTAATGCCATAGCCAGCAGAGAGTGTAACAACACATGCTACAAAGTTGTCAACTAAATTCAACACTTAAGACCTCCAAGCATTACTTTACCTTTGAAAAAGTAACCTGTGACAAAGCAACCAAATATTAGAAAAAGGGCAAAGACCAGAGTTCCAACGAGCAGAATTGTCGTCAGAGACTGACTCTTGGTTTCAGTTTCTCCTCTGTCTGTTGGATTGTCAGTATCTTCGGTGCTACCATTTTCTACATGCGTAAACGACAGATTTGAAAGTACATTAAATGAAATGGTACACAAGTATTGGTTGTAGCATTTATTGATGGACCTAAAATATCACGTGTCTTAGCATGAAACAAATTGCAAAGAATACACGAGGCATTATGTTACGGTAAACAAAGTCAAAATTTATTAGCAGAATAAATGTATCAAGGTGTTGGTACTCCGCTTCGTTTGCAACATCAGAGTAAATTTTGATTCATACCTGTTCTGACCCAGATATCAATCTGGACGGACAGGTCAAACAAGTCGCTATCCGGGCCTTCGACGTTGCATTCAACAGAGACCCTTGTATCTTCATCAGTTTTTGCCGAAAATTGACTTGTAACAGTAACGTCAAAAGTATCTCCATTATTCTTGACACTGGTCTTCTGGTTGTAGAAAGAAATCGTAGTAGGGGGGTCGACGTAAAGTGGTGTTAGTAACAACTGCACGTCTGGACGAATTCCGTTTATGTAACACGTAAGCATCCCTTCGTTACCAGTATCCAGGAGGCAATGAGATTTGTCTTCGCAACCACTTATTATTGGGTTAGGTGGCGTAGGATGGACTGCTCGCAGGAGAAAAATAAAACTGCAAACTTATGTTTATTCTAAATATAGAACCACTAAAACAACAAACAGATTATTGAATGGAAAAGATCGACAATTGGAAAAAAACCTGTATAACGTCATTACGTTTTACGATGGAATAGATGGTTACAATTAAGTTTGGTTACGTTTTGGAAGGAGAAAACCACCTGTGAGTGGTGGTTGTGTCGTACATTGTAGAATTTAAAAATTATGAATGTCATTTACTTCTATGTTTTGAAAAAACATCGAATCTGATTATATACATACTTTACCTACTTTGAATAGAATGTCAGAAGCCTATAGATGTGCTACCAAGTAGGGAAAAACTACACATTTTACTTCGTAGGATACAAATTATAGTACCGAATTAAATTAATCACCAAAAACATTCACATTTTATTGGAAAACAGTATATCGACTCTCTCTAGCTATGATTGCAATTTGTAAGAATTTAATATCAGTGAATAAAATGAAATACACATTTACACTGAGTAACTATATATCACGTACCGAATAGCTACAAAAATAAAAGTACAAACCGTAAATAGCAACGCCGTGTACGACTTTCCCATCAGTTAATCCGTTACCAAAGAGACATGTGTATTTGCCTTCGTGGCTAGTTCCAACGTGACGCACTATTAAGGAGCCCCTTTCACCTAATTCATAATCGTCGGAATAAATTTCTTGAAAAGTGTCATTTAGGCAAATAGCCAGCACTCTGTTTTCATCCTCATGTCGAATCTCTGTATTTTTTATCCATACCAAAATATCAAAATAACTGCTATTGCAAAATAATTCCATCTTCGAATCACGCTGGAAATATGTCATGGGTAACTCTAAAGAAGCTGAATTTAAGAGACTCCTCTCGGCAACAATGTAAGATTCGGTAAATCGTAAAAGTGAAGAAAAGGTCAATGCTTTGCACACATAAAGTCGTAGAAAAGATGTGTCCAAAAATGCGACACTTGCAGTTGCGTGTGACGTGTATACCACTGTGCCATTTTCAACGGTCGACGCAGACGGTATATGCTCATCACCTGCTATATTCCTCAGTGACCAGGTTAAAGAAACCATTGGACGAGCATCTCTGACTGCGCAGGCTAGTTGCAGAGTTTCATTTACTTGTCGGAAGCAAGCTCTTCCTTGACCTTTGCAAGTTTTGATGATTGGAAAGTCATGATGTGGATGGACTTGAAAAAGAAATATTGAGAAAATTAGGACATCATTTCATAAAGATTTAAATCACTTGGTGTGGTACAAAACGACCTATCCCATTGTCCAAACATTGCTATGATCTGGTTTATCAATAAAACATGCAAATGTTGAATCACATCATGCCCCTTTCTATTACTTTGTAAGGTAACATTGTAATTATTAAACTGTTGCTTAGAAAGACCGTTTTCATGGTATCAGATACGCAAAAGTATAACATCAGACTCAGTACCCACCTATCGTAATTATCTCGACGTTGATTTGCAACTGAGTTTGTCCTGAATAATTTAATTTCAACACAGCAAAGCTCTTCTCGTGACTAACCGTTACGTTGTTGATTATTAGAGAACCATTGGGATGAATGTCATAATCCCCAGAAGTGACACCGATTCCACTTTTAATGGATCCTTGGAAGTTAAGAATCGGTATGTTCTTGACTGTTTCTGTCGAATCGTACCAGTATACCCCAAAGAAGCCCTCTTGAAAGAAGCACTGAATCGTTCCTGGTTGATGCAGTTCGAGGTACTGAGGGGATCTGCATCCTTCCCGTTCGAATGCGCCTAAAAGTTTATCGAAGAGAAATCAACTGAATGCAGAAAATGCAGCCAGAGTATCAGCACTGGAAATCAAATTGAACATTTTATCTGTTTCTGGATGTACAATTAAAGGAAAAAAATGTTGTCTTAAATATTTTACGGTAAAAATTTTAATTGAAGAAAACACTTACAGATAGGATGAAGCAGCAGGACAAAGATGACGCATGTTACTTTAATAAGATCCATTGTCATCCCTTTATTCAGAAAGACCCTTTGGAAAGTGAAAACGTAAATTTCCAAAGTTAAAGATTGCAAATCTGATCAGTGAAGATTGGAGTTGGACCATTTGGATTCATTTTCTAAGCTTTCTACACATTTTTTTTAGACTTTTGATACAGATAAAACTTGAAAGGCATGAAAAAGGCCCTATGCTGTTAATATGATATAAGCTAATGGGGGATGTCCCTCTCCAATTTGAAAAAAAAAACTTTCAATTTCAGAGTGGCTAGAAGGCAAATGCAATGTGCAACCCAAATTGACCTAGCAAATGAAGTGAGAGCCACACGTGGTAAAGATTGACTCTTTGCTAAACTGAATCAAGGGTAGTTTCTTAAAAATAAACTCATGTGCAGGAATGATTAGCCAATAGTTTTTTTTTTCTTCTTTTTTTGTGATACTGTAATTTGCATAGTGTGACAGTTGTTGCATAAATGGCTGGCTTAATCACGGGGGACAACTGCCCCAGCTCATTGAGGTTATTCTTATTTTTCCATGCTTTATACACATATATATATGTCTGAACAATGCGATATATTTCCACGTACATCCATTCTGCCTCCTGGATCTCCCATTTTTACTTCCAGCCTGTAGGACAATTGGGTAAAATTTTGGTTCCCTAGGAAACCCTCGAAATAATCCACCCCTCCACCTTTATCAAGCCCTCTGCATTATCAATACTGACAGGCTGTGAGTCATACGGACGGGGTAAGACTAAATGGCTCTGGTTTTTTTAACGTATACCAAATGCCTCAACCAGGGGTACAAGAAATGAAAATCATTGTGGAAGGTTCTAGTGTGTTGTTTTGACACGTTCAGCTTTTATAGAAACATTACAGTTGGAGCTTAATTGTGGAGCTTTGTTATGCTACATACATGAAACTGAGAGCAAAGGCATTAATTTTTGTAAAAAATAGGTTCCAAGTAGATGCATATTGATGGATTTTAGTGTATCCAAAAGTATTTAGGGGAATGTAAACATGAAGGAAACATCCTGAAGAAACTTCACTACAATTATTATTCAAGGGCATTGGCCTTCC
>WURT03113642.1:0-11984 GCA_009936505.3 Holothuria glaberrima
TTTTATATAGGAATACGTAAACGTGTGGTAACGTCCTTTTACAGACACAATCTATATGCTATTACTTCAAAGTCAACAAATTTACGGACACCTATCTGTTAACATGTTAACACGCACGGATGGCAGGCCATTGAAATAACTTTATTTATATCTTGAGGACATTGGGGGAAATACATGCTTATGTATTTTATTGTTTTTTTTTTTTCGCCTTAAGGTAGGAAGATATAAAGACTTTCACCTTAAGGGGGGAATTAGCGTTAAATATATATATATATATATTGTTAATTTGGGATTAAGGGGAAATATTGTATGAATAAACCTGCCTAAAAGGGGAAATCGTCTAAAAGGGGAAAAAATCAGGTCCACTTTGCGAAACTACATGCTTTTTATATAGGAATGCGTAAACGCATGGTAACGTCCGTTTTACCATACGATCTGTTTGCAATTGCTTAAATGTTGACCAAATTGAGTACACATATCTGTTAACATGTACGGATGATGGGCCATTAAAAAGTTGTTGGTGTATATCTGGTTTCCAAAAGGGGAAATATTTGCTTATTTATTTTATTGTTTTTTTGCCTTAACAAAACCATGATATATCGATTTCCCCATATTTTGGGAATAAGTGTCATATATAAATATAAATATTTATAGTTATAGGGTCCTACTGTTAGGCAAAATCCATACACGGACTCATGGGGGGAAATATAGGGGAAATGAAAAACAATAATATACATAATATATTTCCCGTTATGATTTTGAGATATACGTACGCTTTATGTCAATGGACTGTCAGCCGTGCATGTTAATGGATACATGTACGTAATACCCCAGTCACACTGGACGAACATCATGCTATGCTCTCGGATTTTCCGAAAAATCAAAACGTGACACCTTCTTGGTCTCCAAGAAAATCCAACAAAATTTGAAAAAAGCCCTGTCCACGCTATGCTGTTACCAAGCACTTTCTACGTTGCTGTTGCATTCATGGATTTCCCAGTGTGTTGGAGGGGTTCCCACTAGGTTTTATATACGTGCAGGATGCCGAGCCTGCGATGTCTGGACCATTTCCAGTTTGTCTTTACTTTGTCCACCCTGCCAGAGACTCGTTGTTCCTACATCAATAGTAAGTCTCCTACCTTTCAACATTTTATGCCGTCTACAGCTGTGCAACAGCATCCCAGGGTTCTTAACTGGCAGCCTTTGGGTCACATCAGGCCCCTAAAGGTGCTCTAGTCCAGCCCACCAAGCAAACTGAGATGGAAAAAATATTGACGGTTAAAAAAAAAAAAACAAATGTGCCAGCAATCGTAATCAAATTTGAATTCTTTGTAAGTGTTGGCTAAAGGATAAACTTTGTAAAGTGAAATGAACCAAAACATATCTAAAATATACTTAAATGCATTTTTGGCGCGCTTCGTGCGCTAGAAATATTTCATGTAGGACAAATTTTAAGTTTTAGCAGGCTCCCGCACTTATCGTTTAGTTTTCATTTGGAAAATTAAAATCAGGGTCAAATTCAGACCAAGATGGGGGCTTAACGTTTCTGAGCCCCCTTTTACAATTACTTGCTGATAAAAATGTTGAAATTTCCATTACCCTAATTATGACTGTAAGGCTCTCAGAACCATGGAAAACCCACATAGGACAGCTTTTTCCTTACTTTTCCTGTGGAGAACCCCCACCAGTAGATGCACTTTTGGTGCTCTTAAGGGACTTTTCCTCACAAATGAGCATCCTCTATGCAAACTCTGTTTCCACCCCATATCAAGGTGACGCGTAACGAACTTCTGTGAAAAGCAGGCTTTCGAAATACCTACAATACAACGATTGTTTCCATAATATATCAACTTTGGAGCAAAGTGGGCTCATCAAGCAGTCAGGGGAAACGTAGGTGACTTCATCTTGATGAAGCTGAAGGTATGATTGACGAATGTAGACGGAGGCAGTTGGAATTTTCTGGTTTTGAACCCCAACAGATGGAATTTCTGTTCCTATCCCCCCCACCCCCATCAGTAGGCCCTAGCTATGTTCGTTTCCACCTGAAGCCTCTACTATCACGCATAAAGTCCTCCCCACCCACTAACACCCTCACTGCGTATTCGTTAGTCCGACTTAGTTACGCTAGATCAGGGTGGTGGGGAAGGGGGAGGGGATGTGCCAGATAGGTCAGTTGCCATGGAATTTCAAAATTTATGGGGATTTAAGCCCTTTGGTACAAGTTTTCTCTTATTTCAGCATTCACCTTTTCAGTAGTGTTTATTCCTGTGGGTGTGGGTAAACAAAGACATTATAAGCATAGATTCCTAACTTAGAATGGTGTGGTGGTGTCAGGGGCCTGTATAAATGAATTCGCAGGGGGGTGTGAACTATTTTTGGACCAACTACATTTCTTTGAGACTGACTCCCATTGACATAGTTGTATGCAGTGGCATACGCAGGATTTCTCTCAAGGGGGGGGGGGTTGCATGCAGTATGTTGTGTGATCACTGGCCTGGTGAGGGGTGTAAGGCCTCGACTTTGGAAACTTTTGAAAAATTAGGTGTCCTTACAGTACATGCAATCTGGTGCTACGCATGCTACCTTTTGAAGTAAAATTTGTGTTACAAAGTTTGCATATTTTTAGAAACTAAAAAAAGGGCATCAGTGATTGCTGGCCTGAGAAGGGATGTAAGGGAAGGGGTATCCCCTCCCCTTTGAAAAATTTTCCCCCTCCCCTTTCAAAATTTTTGAAAAATTCGGTGTCCTTACATGCAATCTGGTGCCACAAATGCTACCTTCTAAAGTAAAATTTTTGTTACAGAATTATGTATTTTTAGGAAAAAGAAAAATTGGCATCCTTGACAGGGGCCATGGCCAAATGGTCCCCCCTATGATCCAAATTTTCAAGATAATTACAATTTACAGGACGGTAGTAATTATATCATAGGTGTACGGGACTCTTCCAGTAGAGGGCAGAAAATTTCACCAGCAATCAGTTCAAGACCCACTTCAACAATCACAAGAAATCGTTTTGCCATTGGTTGGTTATGTCTCGAAGACCTTAATGGGAAATATATGCTTATGTATTTTATTGTTTCATTTTCCCCGTAACGAAACTGCGGTATTGTGATTTCCCCTAACATTACAACAGAACAACAAACATAAGTACTGGCTGGAACTAGCTGTGTGGTGGGAATGGTAGATAAAGTTGATAAAGATCAAAGCAAACGCCGCTTGAGCTCTCTCCTGAAATCCGTCAATCGACGGATATTTTGCTCTACTTTCATAACGGGCATGTTCGCGGAATGAACATACATATACTTGTAACAAATACACATTAAAACAGTACGTAATTGTATGCTGTCCATGATATATTTTTTCATTCATCTTCCAGTTTCACTATCTTTTGATGACACATAATGGAATTCTTCCCTTACATCTAGTCTGTTCTGCTTCCTTTTTAGGTCCGCATTGTGAGTTATCTCATAGAAAAACTTCGAGTACACAGAGAAAACCTTGTTGTATTGTCTCAGTACAAACTCCAGTGTAGTCTACTAACAGAAAAGTTGAAAGGTCTCAAAGTCGGTGTCAGTACAATAACCAAGAGTCAAGGTAACTTTGTGGTATGGTATTATAAGTTTGTGTCATTATAAAAAGGGTCTTCCCTAAAGACTGGTTTAGTCAGGTTAATTCTTCTCTGTAGTATTCTAAATGAATAACACTGGGAAAGATCAAAGGGAAGGGGTGTCTCCCTCTATTGAGGAAAGTTTTGCAATTGGTGAGGTCCCCACATGGCAATTGTTATGATAGTTGACCCAATTAACCTCGCATATGAGCTGAGAAGTACAATTTGTAATGACTGATACTTTGCAAAGTCAAGGTGGTTTCTTTGAGATAAACACCAGGTCAGAAGTTGTCCTTCACATTTGTTTTTTGTGCAACATCCCTTTGCATTGTGCAACATTTATCATACAAATACAGGCTGGATAAATCACTGCTGATTCTAAACTTTATTATAAGCATGTAAACAAGTTAGCATATCTCATCATTCTTGTGAAAGTTAGATTCAGCTCCTATGCATAGTTATTGAGGTACAAGCATTAAAAGTTAGGTTTTACTTAAAGCAAGCAGTAGTGATGTTGTCTCCTCAACTGAGTTGATAAACTGTGTTATACTTTTCTTTAAAATTTTCATCCAGTTACATCTTTCAAAAGCTCATGCTGTCTGTGTGCAAAAAGAACATATTCTGGGTAGGGAATGTTATACCCCTGCAAATTCAAGATCAAAAGAACAGATTGAAAAGCTGAGAAAACAAATGGAATCACTCCTGCTTGCTTCAAGTCAAATTTCACCATAAAGGTTGAATTCGGAGTCCTCTATACAAGAGTGTATCCAAATGTTAGTTTACATTCTTCTTTTGGCCCTTTTTATGAAATTCTGCAAATTGTGTACCTCTACACATTCTCTTGTACAATGTTGATGGTTTGTCGTAATGACACTTGGTTATTGGTTCCTTCAGGTTGTTCAGGAATTTTTAATCCAAGGTCCAAGATGGACCGTAGGGTCCATTCTGTGAAATATTACTTTTTCTGTTGCTAATGTTATGTTAATATTAATGATGCTTGGTTAGTGATCTATGTATAGTATTCTGGATGTATTGGCCCAAGGTCCCACAGGGGCCCTACGGCCCATTTTATGAAAATCTGCAAAATGCCTCAACTACAGATTCTTTTGTACAATGTTGATGGTTTTTCACTATGGTTCTCAGTTAGTGGTACCTTCAGGGTGTACAAAAATTTTGGGCCCAAGATGAGCCTTAGGGCCCCATCTTTGATATTTTGGAAAATGGTTAACCCCTCTGCCATTTTAATGTTTTACAGAGTTGACTGCCTGTGATAATGGTGTTTGGCTAGTGATCTGTTTATTTTTTTTTCTGGAAGTTTTGGTCCAAGGCCCCATGTCCTAAGTCATTTGAGGTCATTTAAAGTTATATGACACTTGTGCTAGTAAATACAAGGACCCAGGGAACCTTGGTTGAAGGTATGAGCTTCTGCACCATTGGTGCTCTAGTTTGTTCCTTTATAAGTCCTCCAGAAATTTTAAATAGTTCCAATTACAGAATTTTTAGTGCAGGTATTCCCAAGTAACCACAGGTTTACTTTTCTTACAAGAGTACAAAGCTTATATAAAATTTTGAACAATGATGGGTGTGTTCACAGCCAGAGCTTTCTTACTTTTGTTAGGGAGTGAATGGGATCTTGTCGTGCTATCAACTGTGAGATCATTACCAGATGATGAGATCCCTGAACGTCCAGGTAGGAGTTGGCGCCGCAGGAATCTTGGATACATTGAAGATGAAAACCAGATGAATGTGGGCATTACTAGAGCTAGGCAAGGCCTTATTATTGTGGGTGAGTCAAGTGCAGTTTTCATTACTGTTTTGTTCGGAAAAAGAAGAGAGAAAGTGTGATTTTTTAAAACTCTTTTTGTCTTGATTAGAAAAGAAGTCACAGAGGATATATTTGTGTTTATGTAGACAGGATCAGATCTCAAATGGTGACTATCAAGTTGATTCACGTCAGAAACTGAATGGAAATTTAAAGAAAAAAAAAATGAAAGAAAAGAAAAGAAATGATTGCAATTTTTTCACAATGATAATTTGCATTGGTTAAATTTGGAAATTAAATGATCGTGGAGAATTGAATAATTTTCATACATCTACCAACTGTCTGCATTGAACAGTTGCAAAAGTTTAAGAGGTGAGATGGAGGGAGGAGGAAGAAGCTCTAGCTCTCCCCCATTTGAGCACAAAGCTTGTTGATTCCTTGCCGAAGGCAGAAGGAATCTCTGCAATGGTGATTTCCTGTGTGTGTGTGCGTGCGTGTGTGTATGTGACGCCCCTTGTAAACACGATATCTCAAGATAGCGATGACTGACACTTTTCATATTTGGTATATAGATGTGTCATGTTGAGAGGAAGGACCCTATTGTTTTTGTTGAAGGTCAAAAGTCATTTGAGGTCACCAGAGGTCGCAAAACTTGTAAACACGATATCTGGAGATAGCAATGACTGACACTTGTCATATTTAGTATATAGATTTGTCATGTTGAGAGGAAGAACCCTATTGTTTTTGGTGAAGGTCAAAGGTCATTTGAGGTCACCAGAGGTCGCAAAACTTGTAAACATGGTATCTGGAGATAGCAATGACTGACACTTGTCATATTTAGTAGATAGATTTGTCATGTTGAAAGGAAGAACCCTATTGTTTTTGGTGGAGGTCAATAGTAATTTGAGGTCACCAGAGGTCAAAAACTAAAACATTGTAAATACGATATCTCAAGTTAGCAAAGACCGACATTTTTCATATTTGGTTTATAGATTTGTCATGTTGAGAGGGAGAGTACTATTGTTTTTGGTGGTGGTCAAAGGTCATTTGAGGTCACCAGAGGTTAAAAACTGACAACATTGTAAACACGATATCTCAAGGTAGCAATGACTGACACTTTTCATGTTTAATATATGGATTTGTCATGTTGAGGGAGAGAACCCTATTGTTTTTGGTGAAGGTCAAAGGTCATTTGAGGTCACCAGAGGTCACAAAACGTGTAAACATGATATCTAGAGATAGCAATGACTGACACTTGTCATATTTAGTAGATAGATTTGTCATGTTAAGAGGAAGAACCCTTTTGTTTTTGGTGGAGGTCAAAGGTCATTTGAGGTCACCAGAGGTCAAAAACTAAAACATTGTAAACATGATATCTCAAGTTAGCAGTGACTGACACTTTTCATATTTGGTTTATGCATTTGTCATGTTGAGAGAGAGAATGCTATCGTTTTTGGTGGGGGTCAAAGGTCATTTGAGGTCACTGGAGGTCAAAAACCAAAAGCAGTGACTGACACTTCATATTTGGTTTATGCATTTGTCATGTTGAGAGAGAGAATGCTATCGTTTTTGGTGGGGGTCAAAGGTCATTTGAGGTCACTGGAGGTCAAAAACCAAAATTTTGTAAACAGCATATCTCATGGTAGCAATGACTGACACTTTTCATATTTGATATATAGATTTGTCATGGTGAAGGGAAGAACCCTATTGTTTTTGGTGGAGGTCAATGGCCATTTGAGGTCACCAGAGGTCAAAACCTTGTAAACACAATATCGCAAGGTAACAGTGGCTGACACTTTTCATATTTAGTATACAGATTTGTCATGTTGAGTGGAAGAACCAAATTGTTTTTGGTGGAGGTCAACACTCATTTTAGTTCACCAGGGGTCAAAAACTGAAAAACTTGTAAACATGATATCTAGAGATAGGAATGACTGAAACTTTTCATATTTGGTATATAGATTGGTCATGTTGAGAAGAAAATCCCTATTGTTTTGGTGGAGTCAAAGGTCATTTGAGGTCACCAGAGGTCAGAAACAAAAAGCATTGTGAACACGATATCTCAAGATAGGACATTTGAATAAATATACTTGGTATGTACACAGATGCATTATGGTGAGAAGTAGAACCCTATTGTTTTTGGTGGAGGTCAAAGATCATCTGGGGTCACCAAGGATCAAAATCTAAAAACATTGTTTTACATGATTTTTTTAGGTAGGAAGTGTGGATAAATTTCTTCCTTGGTACATGGATGCTTTATGTTCAAGGAAGAATCTCTTTGCTTTTGGGGAGGTTAAAGGTCATCTGGGGTCAAAAGAAGTCAAAAAGCAAAACTTCCCAAGAATCTTCAAGAAAATCCCAACATTTTCTACAGCAAGGAATCACGAGGCCTTTTGGCTTCTGGTTATTTGGGGGCGAAATGTTTGCAATTTTTTAGCATACATTTTTAAAAATGTGGGCCGAAATGCTCAGTACCCCCTCTACCCAAATGGAAAGTGGTCCTGTAGCTTATGAACATTTGTCACAAATATGGGAGTTGCAAGTTCACAAGGTATGGAAAAAATTTCACACTATTGAAATCCAGTATTTTATTGCAGAGGGGATGAAGTAGTATCACATTTTCATGTAAAGTTTTGAAATCCATTGATCTGGGCCTGCACCATCAATGGTTACGCTCAGTTTTAAGTTTGATTTTAACACAAGTATTGTATTGTAGTCAAATGTAAGATCGATCATAAGGGCCTTTATGAAACAGTCCCCAGATGTACTTAATAAGCAACAAAGTTTCTCTGATTGCTGCCTGTGTTAGTGGTATATTTATAAGATTTGTGAAATCTCTAGGACAGGGTTCCTCAACTGGTTTGGTGCTAGCGACCACACCTGCCTTTATATAGTGCAAAGTTCTACTGACCACTCCATATTAGATTAATACACAGTCCAAACAGTTTGCCAGGCTATCTTTACATGTTGACAGACCAGCTAGTGGTCTGTGGACCAAAGGTTGCAGGTATTTTATGACTGTAGGATACTTGTTATATGAAAATCTTGATGATGTATGAAGCCCAGAAAAGAGAGACTAGTTTCTCAGCCTAAGTTTTCTGGAAAAAGAATTTCTTTTAGTGGTGAATCCAATACGACAGCAGCATTCCACTTTGAACATCATGTAATGTGGCTATGTATTGAACAAGAAACGAACTGTAAAGGAAGTGCAAGAACAATGCATAATTACTGATATTAACCTTTTGTGATGGTTCATGTGACTTGAAAGAAAATTTGTGTCGTAAAATATGAATGTTTTAACTGTTCAAAATGTGTAAATTGAAAAAAGAAATGGAGAAAAAAAAGAATGTTTTAGGGAAAAAAGGTCGTGTTTAATTGGACTTGTACAAGATTAATGAACAATAACCAAAGAGGATGAAACTTTTAGTCATTACATTTATCTTCTCCTGACAGGCAACAAATATTTACTTGCAACATGCAGCAAATGGAAGAAACTCATTCAGCATTATGAGAAAACAGGATCAGTAGTTGATGCCGAAAATTTCTTGAAACAACCAAGCAACTAGTTCGTTCAAAACGGAAGAAAGATACTGAGGGAAGTATTTAAAAGGTGTAAAAAAGTTTCTTGTGTATTTGGCTTGTGCTTTTGTGAGTGAAATACTTAAAGGGCAATTCTCATCATCCCAGACAGTTCCAATTCTCCCAGCAATGCAACTTCTAGCTCCTCCCATAACTGTATGATGCTTCTTTGTGTAGAGACACAAACCTCTTTTATTGCTTAAGGTCATGTCATAATGAGCATACAAGGGTGTAATCCAAACACTCTCTCTGCATTGTGTGGAATATGAGCTACTCTGCATCTTTTGAATTTCCATACCCCACACTAAAATAATACTTTGGGGTGATGAGTGTATGCCTTTAATGGGAAGAAAAATGGCAAGAATTTTACATTAAGTTTAAACCCTCTCATTGTAAGTTTTATATTGAGAAACAACTTGTTGTACAGTTAGTCATAAAGCCTACTTAAATACTAAGCTCCACAAGGTGTACTTATAGTTGGCACTTTCTTTCCTGAAGTACGAAGTTGTAGTCAACTATGAAAATATTGAATAAGTTTCTACTTTAAAGTTTGCTTTTGTTAGTTATTTCTTTTATTCAAGTTCTGTGGACATGTAAATGTCACATCTGCCTGTTTAATATGCAGAAAAAAATATGAAAATTGTTAACAATAACTGTAATTTCTTTCAAAATCTATCAAATATTGACCATTTTACAAGGCAAATATAGTTTTTACACTTGTACCATAAATAACCTTGCATTTCATATAAAAATTCTGAAATGGGGACTTATGAGAAATGTGATATGTTGACCTCTGTGTGTTTAATCTTCATCCCAAGATGGCATATCATGAGGGTTTTTTTTCAGGAGTAGCTATTTACTACTTTTTAAATGTTTTAAAATGTCCATATTGAAAAACCAAAGTAGGAACTAGCTGGTAAGTAATTAACAGATTATTCATAGGGATTAACAAAAGGAATACAGACACTGTGCAACACTCTACATCACAATTTTTGTATAGCTAATGAGAAATGTCAGAAATGGTAAAGCTTTGAAATGGTATATCTTGAGAACCGTAAAGATATCCCAATAATCTGAACAGATGTTTTTGTTGGGAAATCTCAGTGAGCCCACTTTGAGTGCGACAACTCTTTGGTTACATATCCACCCACCTTTAACAAAACATTTGAAATGATACAGGAGGAAAAGAGCAGAGAAGAAGCCAAAGAAAGGGTACAAGAAAATATACTGTTGGAAGTGTCTTTATGATCTCTCCTTTTATACAGCAGTAAAACATTCTTGTATATAAATATTAAATCATAGTGATCAATTTCAGCCAGTCAGCATTATTTAAGCAGAACTCAAATGCCAAATATCCCTGCATATATTTTTAATTGTTCATTCAGCACTTTGATGCCATCTGTTCTGTCTTTGGATTTTTTCCAATCAGATTGGGGCATTTTTGGTCTCATTTACGACATTTGTCTCAACAATGAAATTTGGTATTGCTTTCATTAATTTGATTTAAAAACTTTTTTTAATTGAAATACTTTTAAGAAGTCACAATCATTTTGTGAAATTTAGTCTTGTTTTCACATTCCTCATTAATGGGACCAAGAAGAGAAACTTAAGATCTTTTGAATTGGGAGAGCAAATTTTATTCATCAGGGCTGAAATTTAGCACTCATCATATTGTCCAAGACAAGTGAAAATTGCGTAGGACAACCACTTTCTCTCTTTGAGCGGTCCGAAGGAAAAGTATATTTTAGTTGTATTAATTGGACAGTTCATTACAGCAGCAAGAAATTACAGTAGTCATAAAAGTATCCTTAAGAAGTGGTATAAAGACAATTGTATGAACTGTCATTTATCATTAGAACATAAAAATAAAAAAAAGAGCACACATAATTTAAAGTAAATGTTTGTTTACTATGGCAGTGACATGAAATACAATTGTTCATCTATTGTTTGTCACTGTCATTTTGGGACTACCAAAAACTAGTTTGGACAACTAAAATTTGGCTTTAGGTTGTCCAATGGACAACCAGAAAATTTTCTTTAACATCAGCCTTGTTCATTCTGTTTAGAAATCAGACCTGAAGCAGTCAGTGGAAGATCTATGCTCGGGCGTAGTATTGTGACTTTCACACTTTTGTTATCAATATTTTACTTTTTATTGTTAAACCAAAGCATTCCTCTCAGTGCAGTGGATTGACAAGTATTTATTTTTATTTTGAGCACTTGTACAGTTGCTAAGAGAGTGAAACAGTGTTTGTTTCCTCTGTTTTAATCTGCTCGAGTGTACAAGTATTACGGAGTAACATTTTGTATATAGTTTTTACTTTTTTATTCTAGATCTACATTTTCTTGTCATTTTCTTTCTATATATATCCAAGTTTTAATACAGTCTTTGTATGGAAGTCTTGTTCTTTATTCAGGTTCTCATCGAACATAATGAAAGCTCCTTACATTTATTGTACATTTTGTAGACTGAAAATTTTTTTATTTTAATATCTTTGACGAATGCTTGTGGAATGTGCTTGAGATGCTGATGTGAAACCTTCAGTGAAACAGATGTTTAGTGAAAGGAATTCTGCAGACAGTAGTAACTTAAAGTATCATTAGCATCTAAGCACACACATTTGAAAGAAAAAGATCTCAAAGATCTCATAGTTAACTTATTAGAATGCTTTGTCTAACAAAACCTGCATACTTTTTGAACAAGAGCATGGCACTCTGATACATTTTCACAATTCACTCTATCAAAACAATTATTGAATGAAAAGCACACTTTATGTGGGTGTTATATTTTTGAAATCATTGTTGCAATTATGTAGTGAATATTATCACAATTTTCGTTTGTTCCTTGATAATGTGATGATAATAATATTTATACAGAAGTTATATCAGTTGGTACCAGTAAAGCTAATACATCTCGACTCAAGTATTTAAGTATTGGAAAAATTCAGTCGCTAGATAGCTGTATGTAACCAGGGTAAATTCTGGTTATAGATTTGTATCATGTGTATTGCTTTAATCATTGCTTGTATTTTAATC
>WURT03113653.1:0-11984 GCA_009936505.3 Holothuria glaberrima
TTACCTTTTCTTTCGTTCTATATATATATATATATATATATATATATATATATATATATATAATACTAGAGTCATTCATGATAGATCGTGGTTCCACAGCTGTATTTATAACGTGCACATCACATATTCACCTACGAGCATAGAGCAAAGTATACTTATATTTGACTTTCCGCCTATATATTTTAATATCTCATTTACTGAAAATTTGCTGAATTACGTCTTTTGATTTCTGCAAACTGCAAAGTTACAGGACACTCAATTTTCATGACAATAATCCCGTACTTAGGGATGATCCCAACCTGGGATACTTGTCTTTCCCCTTTCCCCTGTCACTGTTCTATACACCTGGCTTTTATTTCAGAAATTTGCGATGCATCCCTCTACTTATCACGTGTTCACTCGTCACTGCATACCGTTCAAAGTTGTTACCCCATCCCAGACGTTCATTTCCCCGACTCAGCGGGGATTCTGATCCCCCCATGTGTACCGAACGCTCTAAACACCCCCTATAACAAACATTTAAAGACCCGCTCAAAAGTATTTTACTAAGGAGTTCGATTTTATCCTCCCGTGCATCTTCATTTCATAATTTTTCACGTCACTACATGAAAAGGCTGTTTTGAAGTTGACTAACTAAAGTCCTTTCTTCTTCATTTTTTAATCCGCTTCGTGATTGGTCAGCTACCACATCTCGGCTAATTTAGGGATGGATGGATTGAACACGGAAAGGTTTTCTTTGCGTCTTACTCTTTCTTCTCTTCTTTTTCCGTCTCTTTCGTGGATTTGATGAATTTATTTGTTTGGCGTATGTTTCTTCATTATTTTGGGAGTGATCCGTCTAAAATAATGTAAAAGATCATTATCAGAAGACAGGAAAGTTACGTTAATGCTTACTCATATGCAGAACCATGGGGTAATTAGCAAATGTCAGGGCTAATTTCTGTGTCAGTAATTCCTACACTTATCTGAATGTCAATCGGGTTTAATATTTAAGCGTTCCAGAAATAATCTGAAAGACAGAGAATGTCATTTGGCAACAAATATTGACGTAAACTGAGTCATCAGAGATATGAGGCATACGAGTCTCCTCCGCGAACACGTATCTCCCTCGCTTTCCTGTTCCCCTCCTCCCTTCCTGAACAACTGAAGACAGGCAGACATCCAAACTTGGGATGAAAGCTGCCTTACGTAAGGTAATGCGTCGTAGTTTCTTCAATCAACTATCGAACTGTCACGGACTGCTGAGACAGGCATATGAGAAGACATCACACAAGGGGGAGGGGTAGGGAGGGGGAAGTTGAGTACCCTGAAATCTTCCCTACTTAGCAAACATTCATGACATGACATTGGCTCTGAAAACGAAAATTTTAGGCCCTGAAATCGGGGCATATTTTTTTCTTGTTTAGTGGGCTGACTCCCCAGCCCCCTGTCTCATTAGCCTATGGTAGCGTAGTCTTGTAAGGGAACTATCCTTCAAGATGTGGGGTTATTACAAAAGATGGCTAACTGAGATTTGAAACTGGGGTAAATTGTAGGAAGTTGGGTAGGGGTAGAATGAGGGCACCAGTTATCTGTAGGGCACTAATCTGCGCACTCGTGTTTGTCCTTGTTGACGAACTTACGGTATTCTTCCTTTGTTAATCACGAAAAAGTATATAGGCTACCATGGCCGTGCGGGACTGTTTTTCTCAAGGAGGGCGGTGACGTTTGCCCAACTCCAGAGTCTGGAGTATAGAATTTAACTGCCCAATTTTCCACCCGGCTGAGACAAAATATCTGCCCGATTTAGTCAGGTTTCTGATATTTTCGGCGGCTTTTTTCCCAGGACGGTTGGGGGTAAATCATGCCAATGGACGAATCAGCTTCTTGGAAATAGGTCACACCCCTAATTCCAAAATGACAGCCTTTCGGACTGTTTTAGTAGTTCTGACAAAAGATTATGAAAGAACGCGCCAAATATCCCTGGTCCACGTAACCCTAACCCTAGATTTTAGACCTAACCTTGATTTAGAAAAAAATTTTAACTATTCTGAAAAATCTATTTACCCCCAACCATCCTGGGGAAAAAATTAGGAGGCCCGGACAGCCATGTAGGCTACTATTGTACAATTGAGGCGTTTAGCAAGCATTTTTTGAATTAAGTTCCTGCCCAGTGGGGCAAAATACTTTACCTCCTTCGGCACTAGCTCTGAGTCACAACTCTTGTCGGCTAACCTCAACGTGATCGGTGACGTCATAGATGACGTCAGTCTCTGGAACACATCACCAAACGTCGACTTTGCAAACAGTTTTCCGTTATACCATTGTGCTGCAGTGGCTTGACCTGTTTTCCCAACGACGCCCGCTACACGTTTCTGCCGGTGAGCCCCCTGAGGAGTTAAATGATACCTAGTTATATAGCTCTTGAGAATCACACGAAAACCAATTGATCGATGACCAGGCGGATGTCCCCCTAACCAAATACAATATTTTCTTTTTACTGGATAAAGTGACTGGTCTATTTTAAGGATAAAATATGTGCCAAGTGCATCTAAAGGGCTAAGAGGAAAAGAAAGTCTTTCGACACCTCCTACTGACGTGACTCGAGTACTTTTTAAGAGAAGAACTCCCCCTTTAAGAGGCAGTTTACCGAAATAGCGCTTTAAGTTCAAAGTCTGTTTTTGCTTCTCGTTAAAAACGAAAATAATGGTAAACACAAAGGAAACAAAGTAATTAACTGTTTTAAAACCTGTAATTATTCATAAAGAAACATCCATTCATCAGTTTTACCATCAACAAACTCCAAATTTTTAAAATCTGCCTTTTCGCCCTATGCCATTGATCTTAAATCAAAACTTTTAAAATTCTGTCATTCACCGATGACGTCAAATTCAAAAGTCCTAACCTAGATAATTCTTTAAACCACGCCAAAATTTACGATTGTTTACGCATAACCAGTTTCTGAATCTTCTTTACATAAAAAACTCTACTTTGGGCGTCCTTTCGACATAGTTCCGATGATTTATTACTCTATAAGACATGCTTGGCTTTTTAAACAACACGCCGCAGTTACTAATCTTTTATCGATAATACTTGGAATTAATTAGTTGCTCGATCAACAGGTCGAAAAGATTCTAAAATAACTAAAAAATACGATTAATGATCTTTCCATCCTAGTTCTTCGAAATCGAGTATATTAGGTCTAGTTGTCCTATATCTCCAACAAGCAAAGTTACCTAACTGCCTAAGGCAGTAAGAGCAAGGACAAAGGCGAATACGCATAGGCTTTAGTTTGTCGTGGCGATGAGATGAACGAAAAACTACGTTCGCTCCGCAGGGTCCCAAAGATAAGGTGACTTTACTAACTGTCTATCCAATTCAAGTTTAGTGTCAATTGGAGGTTGTTAATAACGTGCAGAAGACAGACACCACAGTGGTATCGTGGTAATAACGAAATAAATGGTGAACAAGTAGGAAATACGAACTGTCTTTCCCGCGTATCTTGGCCGAAAAATCTCACTGAATGTTCTCTTGGCCTCTGTTTCTAAGTGTGCATACTTGCCAACATTGTCATGTCAAATAACGGAACATATGTAGCATATGATCCACTGTGTGCGGCGAGCACACAAGCGCTAACCTCAATGGGTGAGGTCCAAGGTGAAACTACTCTTTTCTTCTCTAAATGTTCACAATATTTGTTAAAATCACTAAAGTGTATGCAAAGATTGACTTTATTTTTGCCAAGTTGTTGCTTCACGATTTTTCTGATCATTTACATTTTAATACTAAAAATCAGAAAAACGGAACGTTCTGGTTTTTATGGGTTTTAAAGCTCACAAAACGGAACAGTACTGCTTAAAACGGAACGGTGGCAAGTATGCGTAGTGTGAAAGTAGATCGTGATCCTCCAATATTGCTTTTCACTTAACTCGAGGGTGTCAGTAAAATACCAACATTTAAAAAATTAAAAAAAGCACGCCCGACTCATCAGGTTTACCCTGACTACTGTCTGTGTTGCAGTTAGTTTAAAAATCCAAGGGCGGCACCAGGATTTGTCTGCCAGGGGCCAATCTCCCAGACACAGGAGGACAACTACCAGTAGCCTCGAAAAAGGTGACGTGTTGCCGAAGGAGTGTCGAACGCAAAATTTCGGCACCTAGCGACAAAAAATTGAAAATTTAGGGTTTCCATTCTACAAAATTTAAAAAAAACTTGGCTTTTCATTGGAGAAAATTTGGAAAATAAGGGTTTTCTAAAGGAAAATTGGGGAATGTTTGATTTTTATTGAATAATCTGCTCTTCCTCAGATCAAAATCAAACAGATCGTCAGGAAGACTGACTATCGTCAGGATTATATATTTTATCGTCCACATTAAGGCTCACCGCCGAAACTGAAAAATATTCCGGACGGGGTGGGCACGGTCCCATGTCTCCCCTACCACCTGCTTGTGACACGACTGAACAAACCGGTCAAATGTGGCTTACTTCAAAGGAGGACTATTTGTATTCCCTTACTCATGAAGAACAAATACAGTCGATCCAATTTAAATTTGCTTACTCGGTAATGCTTTTATGGTTCTTTTTCATTAAGTGACAAGTTTCAGTTCTTCGTTAATAGTTAAGCTTATGCAAGAAAATCTGATAATTACCCCGAATAGCAACTCCGTGGTTATATAATGTGATAGTTGTGACGAGTGTTGAGATGGTACCGGTACCGATATTTCACTTCTCAATATCGGCCGATACCGATCCGATACTGATATTTGAGGAATGAGCAAAATACACACTACACCATAGGCTATTTGCCACTACCACACTAAGTGCCGTGTTTTTTGTAATTTCTTAAGTGTTTGCACGGTGCACCGTGTAGCCGATGTTCTGTTACCTCGTTCCAGATTTAAGCTAGCCTACTACCACGACTCCTAAAAATATTGTATGAGAAAAGTATTATTCCCTACTTATCATTTTCCCAGGCTACTTCATAAATTGTTAGTTGAGACCATTCATTTTTTGTGCAATGCCAAGTGAGAAAGAATAAAATCACACAAAGTAATCACTTTGGAGTTGTTCTCACTTCTTCGTCGTTCCGCGTGGAATTAAATCCTCCCGAGGTCGCTCTGTTATACTGTTTCACGATTCCTACAGAATTCCTTCCACCAGCAGCATGCGCTGCGGACACCATGTTACCACACTAATGGCCAACAGAGCAGTAACCAAGTCACTCTTTTTTGTGGCAAGTCAAGTCAACTACACTCATTTTAGCGACTCGAGTCAGGTCATGACTCCAGTCAGTGTGTTATTTCAACTTAATGGGGGAAAATCGGCCAGAATTTTTCAAGTCAGGCAATTTTGCAAGTTGTGACTCGAGTCATGACTTGATTACAACTCTGATGCTAATTTCCAAAGCGAAACATATCGTTGTCCGTCAAAACATCACAAGATAATCATTGCGTAGTAAGTTTGTTTGCAAGATTTCGATAAGCCATTGGCTGTTGAATTATAGGACCATGAATAAATGGAGCCAAAACCCCTGTGCTAACTAATGTAAAATAGCCAAACAGCTCTGCCTGTGTTTCCAAGACTTTGAACTAGTTTAACCGTTTAAATCTTTACGAAAATAGATTATTTCATAAAGTCCCCTCCCCTCCCCCACCCCCAATATCTGCTCTATTTAAGAGTAAGAATGAAATTACATTCGCAACCTGTCACTCCCGTGCATAAAAATTACCTCGGGATATAGGTCCACGATGTACGGAAACAGTCTACACATTCTAGCCTAACATGAGTTGGAATAACCCAAATTATATATATATACCGGCCACTCCCGCTAAACACCTGAAACAGCATACCAAAGTAGAAACCTAGAGTATGGGTTAAATTTGCCATTGCAATGCGAATCGAAACCCGTACCATGAGTGGAGCACAACGATAAGACTATTAGTACGTAAATGTGCAAATACATAGGAAGCAGGGGGAGGGCTGGGGCTGGGTGGATGTAGTGGGGCGGAATTTCCGCCCCCTAGATCCAAGGACGTCTCTTATGTAAGTCAAAAATTTGCAGTAATTTACCTTAAAATTTGTCCAAAAATGATGCACCAAATTGCATCTAAGGACCCTCAAATATCCAAACGTTTTCCAAAGCAGGAGGGGACACCCCTCCCCTGAAACCCTTTCCCCCAGGACGGCGATCCGAAACAAAATTCAGCTCCCCCTTTCCCCAGTCTCGAACAGCTTCCTACGCCTATGTAAATGTGTACATGAAAAGTTACGGATCAAACCATACTATTAAAACTACATGCTATAAAACAGTATAAGTAGATCCAGCTAGCTACGTACGGAGACTACGTATAGAGACTTCCCCAAAAGACAGTAATACGCGTCAGCAGTATGGATGAATGAAATAGAGGTTTAGAGGTGTATGCTAAATACAGGCAAAGGTGCAGAGCCGTATATTCTTGGTTCTGCATGCAATGCAAGGAGCTTTTCAAGGGAAGATCTCCAACATGTAGCGTACAGATTCCCGATTTTAGTACCCGTGCAAACATATCTTTTTCATGGGTCAAAAGAAGGTAATATCGGCCGACACCGATATTGAATACCGATGATCTGTCCAACACCAGTTGTGACTTGCTACTTCGTCATAGGTACTAGTGAGGCAAATAAGAGTCGATTCGAAAAGATTACCTGATGAATTTATAAGAGCATCTCAAAATTATTCAAAGACTCCCTGACAATCTTACGTACGCTGTAAAACAACTCTTCTTACTGGATAGGGGTTACCGATTATCCAGTCATTTCCTGGTAAAAGTAACAACGAAATTCTCGTCAAAATGAACACGTCCCTGGTCAATTAATCAATGATGTCTCATTCTGGTAATAATCGAGACCTTACTGGATCAATTTGACCTGGTTATTTAACCATAACATGATCGAATAAGCCGTGACCATAACTCTGGTAGAAAGTTCTTTTACCGGGTTGTATGTCAAGTGTTCTGGGGCCCCGTGTTACAGGGGGGTTTCAGAGTGGGATCTTCTTGATGTACCTGTACCTACATAAGTGCCAAGGCCTTAATGGTATGGTCATATTGTCATTTTATTTCTCATTATATATTTTTTATTCATTTTATATTTCATGATATTTTATTTAGACTAGTTAGTTAGTATGAAAGGTTATCTTTCATTAAGTTTAGACATGTTTCTGTTTGTGTAATGCTCCTGTAAAACATCGAGTGACCTTGACGTAAAGGGTGTGCGTTAGTTGGGTTTATGGTTATCACTGCGACGGGGACTTAAAAGTTAACAGCCAATCAGAGATCACTTTATAGAGTATGGTGATTTCTGTTAGCAAATCACAGTCATGCCCGGCATGCGAATTTTTTTCCCACTTCGATATGGATAAATCTTGGCAATGGATCAATCACCTTCTGCCACGTCAGAGCTAGGTCATTTCCCCAAATGACAATTTCTCTACATGGTTTTGTAATTCTGACGCCATATTATGAAAGAACATGCCAGATATCCCTAGGACACGAAACCCTAACCTGTATACTAACCCTACTGAACCATTACTTTGAAACAATTTTCAAATTCCTAAAAATTCAAAATTGACAAATCGAAGTGGGAAAAAAAAATCAGCGCCCGGCATAATAAGGTTTGTGCCATCGTCGTCAACCTTAGTATAATATGGAGCACGCCCTCTTCACAATGGTTACTGCTGCAGAATTAATACACCATTTGACATATTGTACGTAACGTTTGACACGACTTACAGTTCGCGAAGTGGATTCTTTCTTCATCTTTCGAGAAGATTTCCTTCTCTTCGTGTGACTTTCTCTCGCGCGGCCAATGCCCAAAACTTGTCTCGTCAGAGGATGACGTTTGCGAGGTTGGTAGGGTGTCTGTAGAATGCCCTTCAACACAAGTTCTTTCTCTCTCCTTATTTCTTCGAGGGCAAGTTCTTCCTCTCGTCTAGCTTGATCCTCCTGAAAACCAGAAATTGAGCATTGAGACCATGCTTAAATCGTTTTGCTGTGGATAATTGAGTTTATCAGTTTTGTACACCCTCCAAATGCCAACAAGCCACAGTCACACCTAAGCGAGCAACTACATAGATGACTCTTTCATCGGGTGGAAATCGCGTACTTAAATTCTTTTATTGGACAATGGACAGCGTGATAAGTAACTATAAATGGGTGAAAATTGAAAATGTCACTCGAGGAAGAGGAAAATGTCACTAAATAACACAAAGTGATCACGGAAGTCACCCCTGTAGAATTTCACTCCTGTACTTCGAGAGTAAGGTGGGGGCTAAATCCCTACTCATCCACATTTGCACACATGTACATACACATACTGATATGTGACAAATCTTTTACTGAAATCTGGCAAGAGGAAGGCAAAATACGGCACTGCGGCTCTGGATGAAGGTATATAGAAAACCTTTATGTTGAAGGTACTCCAGATGAAGATCAACTGAAGCGCCCTCTATGAAAAGGGGGGTCTTGTGAATCAGAAGTGGGCTGTCTGCTCAGCCCGGGGGACGTGTCGTGCTCGTGTTAGATGGCGGTGTCGACAACTTGTCCCAGTTTACACAATGCTCGCTTATTCCCGGTATAGTTTTCGCAATTCAAATTGATGCAGTTTTTGTTCCCTCACCATGCAGTAGGGCATGATCCAACCCCCCCCCCCCTCCGGTGGCGGGACGGGAAATTGAATTGTTTAATTTCTCAGCTGTGCAACAATATGACCACAGACTTTCTACTTTATAAACTTGTTAATGACATAAGTAATAAGTTGGAATAGAGGTTGAAAAGTTTCTATGAAATGTGTTGCCATGGGAACGCATTACATTTTGGTGGCAGGATGGAATGAATTGATGGTCAAAAATTACCACTAAACTTGCATTGCTTCTAAAATTCAACGTAAATCTTCAACAACAATTCCGCTTTGCAACAACAACCCAACTATTGCTCTCTCAAGCACAGTAATATAGTTAATAATTTGGTGATATCTTCTTTGAAAAAGAAACACTTGAAAAAAAAGGAACTTGAGTGGCGGGACGGAATGATTGTGCTAATATATTAAAACATAATCAGCAGCATGAAAAGTTAACATTTAATGTTTTCTTACCATTTTTTCAATGTAAAACATAAAAGTTATGTATCAAAGCCATGAGCAAACAATTTTTTCAAGTTTGGAAGGAACATTGTTAGTGGAAAGAAACATGTTAGTGTTACCGAATGTAGAATTAGCCTACATACAGTACAGTATTAAAGGCAGTTGAGAAACAGGAGGATTTGGTCACAAAATTCTAATCTGATCACCCTAAAATGGTCATTAGATTTCACTTTTTTCATGAGGAGGCAAACTGAGTTGCACTTAACATTAATATTCTGGAATGATCTAATGTTTTTAAGAACGAGTAATAATGCAACATTTATTGTTAATTTTAGAAAGCCTTGATTATACTTTAAAGTTATAACTGGAATTATATTAAAATTTACATTGAATTTAATTTGCATGCTGCCATACTGTTTTAGAGGTTGTATTTCAAATTGTTACAAAATCTTAACATACCTGTAGCTACAATATTTGTCACGGCAGATAAACTATGTTTATTACCATTGTTCAAAGCATACTAATCAGTATCATCCATTCTGGCCTCCTAGAACTGGTTTCCCTTCATTCAAAGTATGAAACTTGAAACGTACAATTCACCACTTTTTAATATAAAATCCTACCACTGGGAGGGCCAACCCTCATACTGTACTTAATAGCCAGGAGTAAACTTTAATGTTCTCTCTTTGCAGCTTTATTCAGTTGGCTGTGATTTTGTTTTTGACAGATTGAAAACTGGTTGCCTATCATGCTTTGGTACTTCTTGCTCTAGTGATCCCCTCCTTCAAATTTTTAGGACTGTTGTTTGCCTTTTCTTTTTGTAACCTCCCCACATATCTCTCATATCCTTAATAAAAGATTTTTCCTCCCAATATTTAAACAGGAATTCACAGGGATTCACTATTAACAAATTTCTGTACCTTGTCAGAAAGCTATTGTACAGTATCTATATGGTACAGTAAGAAATGAGCCCTGTCCCAGTAGTTGTACTGAGGTCACAATAAAGCACTTAAAACTGCAATGCACATAGGCAGCAATTACACTTAGGTAATTGTGGGAAAAAGTTAAATGAGCTTTGATACTGTAGGTGACCAGTATCTGAACACAGTGATTGGCTGGTTTCAATAAAGAACACTGGCACAAGTATGGCACTGGATTGAAGCTGTGTTCCTTTGTCATGCTTTGGACCATTTTTAGATCCTTTTTATTTGAATGTCTATCACAGAACTACTCACAAGAGAAAGCAAAATGAAAGATCTGAAGTAAGAGGATTCAAAAACTTTTCTTTTCCCATAACAGCTTCAAAATAGCATAAATATCTGTGTGAAAATTGGTTGTACCCTGCTGAAAAATACAAAACTATTTCCTAACACTGGCTTGGAAGGTGGCACTTTAGGACACTATAAATACTTAAGTTACAGAATCTGTAAAAAAACCTAATCAGAAATTAAATGTATGCATATTGTGTGGATGTACACTAGGTGACCACACAATATTTGCAGAGGTGGCGGGACGGAAATCTGAAAAAGTGGCGGGACGGAAGAACACAAACAAAGGCATTTGAAAGGGTCTTTGCAGTCTTTCATTTAATCTGAATATGTGATTACAATGTATGCTTAAAAAGCTGAATTTTTGGAAAAACTCATGGAATCAAATCACAACACAACGGTAGACAAATAAAAAACAAGGGGTTTGATAGGCAGGACGGAAAAATATGCACTTAAAAATTTGACCAATCAAAATGCCCCTAAAATTGAAAAAGGCGCTTTTTTAGAGTATAATTATCTTTTTCCAAATGTTGCACCTATACTGACTTAAAATAAAAGTAAAATATTATTTACTTGGTTATCATTATCATATCCAAAAATCATGATTTTTCTATATTTCCGTCCCGCCACTTTCAAAATTTCATCTAGTAATGTTTGGTCACATGACCCTCAAATACGAGATGTATTTACGTTAAAAAAAAAAGTGTGGTTTCAGACACTTGACAGTGTGCTAAAATGTGAGCTAAAGCAATTTGACCAACTTTTGAAGTTCAAGCTTTGAGCTTAAGTGTGACAGGTTTTGGATCATGCCCAATAGTAACATGAAATAAGTGTTAATTTTCCCGGAGTAAAATATAAGACAATAACCTTTGACCTCTTACCTCATATTCCTGTCTGACACGATTGGCTAATTTATCCATGTATCTCCCATTGGTCAATTTGACCACCTCGGTACCCATCAACCGACGAAGCCTCTGCTTACATGGAGACCAGAAACTCATTTCTAGGGGACAAGTAAAAAAAGAAAAAAAATTAGTCACATCGCAAATTCTATATGAAGCTCGCACAATATACGACCCTTGAAAAAGTAACGGGTTTTTATCGGGAAAAATTTGAGAAATTGGGAAGTTTTTTATGGGAGAAAATTTAAAAAAAAAATTGGGATTTGAGTTGAGAAAAATTGGAAACTTTGGGGGTTTTAGTGAAGAATCTGTCTTTACTAAGAGCAGTATCAAGCAATTCTTCGGGGCTACTGAGTCGTCGGAATTACATATTGTATCCTACGCATTAAGGCTCCCCAACGGCATTACAAAATTTCTCCGAAGGCAGGTGGGCAGCCTTCCTCGACGGGGGACCATGCCTCCTTCCCCTCTCAGTGGCTCTATTCCAGTAAATCAAACTCCAGATGATCGATCCAAACTATCATAATTTCAACTAGGCCGGGTGCATCCTGATATTCCCATTAATAGTGGCAGGCCAGGCCTAAAAAGACGCAAACAATATATATATATATATATATATATATATATATATAAGTAAAAAAGCCTAAATCACATGCCCCCATACCATGGGTGAGACTGCCTTCAATACCAACATAAGTTGGTACTGAAAGCACTCTCA
>WURT03113696.1:4856-30194 GCA_009936505.3 Holothuria glaberrima
ATTTCCTCTAAGTACTGTTACGATTTACCTCTTTAATACATGCCTTCTGTAGTAGTGAGCGGTAACTGTACTGTTCATCACAACTGTATACAGTACGATTTGTCATTGCACTGGGCAAAATATTTGACAGCATGCATGGTATGGTACCTTTAGCATACAATGAGCTGTACAGTTTGCTTTTTATATGCAAATGATATGATGGGCATGATGTTGAGTGTTCTTTTCTCAGGTGTTTGCACCTTGCTGTATTCACTGCTAATAGAAAGGAGACTACAGTGTCATGTACTTGGATATACTCACATAGCTGGTCTTAGTTTGCTAGCCCGTCTTTCAATACCTCTTGAGGCCCTTGATGAGAAGGTGTGAAAAACTGTACATAACTACATCATGATTGGTTGACCTTTCTAAGGTGTATGTAGTGTAAATCATTATTGTACATGCATGTGACTTAAACAGCTTTTTGGGAACCTGCAGCACTGTTTAAAAGAGAAACAAATTATGTAAATAATTTAAATATCCTTTTTTTTGTAGAATGCATGATATGTTAAATGCCATATGGAATCAGTCTATGTAGGCATTCTAAGGTAGCATGTATCAGATTAGTTATAACCTTGGTCCATATGTACTGTATGCAATTGAGCTACTGTCTAGTCAATTTTCTTGTTACATACAGTATATATGGTAATTTAGTGTTAACCCTTTCGCAGTCATCCCAATTTTTCCTAGTGTATAGCCAACTACTGTACAGCAGGGTGACACAGTTCTTCAAATTATTGGCCATCTATTTGAAATGTAACATAAGTTTGTTACTGTACTATACCTTGACTGAATTCAAAGTAGAAATGTTCATAAAAAATGTAGACAGTACTATTCATGCCTCTATTTATAGTAAGGGTTATTTAAAATTCAGTTCTGGACAAATAAATTCAGAATTTTACGCCAATTGTCCGATTCGCAGAAGTGGTCCCTGTACTAATGCATGATCTTGATTCACCTCAAGAGTGTAAATTTTGCCGTTTACTGTAAGATTATCCTAAGTTCCTTACTATTGACAGAGCTCCAGATATGTTCGCAGACATAAAATCTGAATCTGTTTCACGGTTTACTTGTTGGGCCTTTAGAGTAGATATCCCTTTGTGCTATTTTACAGTACACTGGTGCAGAAAAGTCAATGTTTCTGATGACTGTTATAATACCTGATCAACTATGACCCTTGTACTTTACTTAGCTTCACAAAAGTTCTTAGACAGATTTCCTGTAGGTTAGGGGAGGGGACAATTAGGGGGGGGACAATTAGGGGAGGGGACGTTGGAGAGTGAGGATTAAGAAATTCTTAACTAATATATGTGAACAGTTTCATTAAACTTAAATTGACTGTAACATCAACAGATAAAACTTTGCGTTAGCAGGTATTACAGTATTTACTGTACCTTCAGTAGAATAGGACCTAAAACCAACCACCCAAGGTCTTCCTGTTCTTAGATTGTTTTATCTATTTGTAAATTTGTTTTAGTTTGTCAGCTGGCACAACAGCTGTTGAAGTCACCATTTTTAAGGTATTCATATTATCTGTGGTCTCTATTGCTTTACTTTGTACTTCACTTTTGTTTGACTTTTTAAGTTATAACTGTGAAGGGTTTCATATCAAAGTTGTTAGTCATTTTCTGATTGCCTTAAATACTTGAACAGTATACAGAAGACTAACAGTACTTCATATTAAGATTTATAAAGTGGACTTTGTTACTATAAATGTTGTTTTATGGGAATTAGCTGCATTCCCAAGATGAGGATAGTCAGTTTGTGTGTAGAATATACTGTATAATCCCAATTAATTTCGTGGTCTGAAGATGACTAGTAAACATGGCACATTCAAAGTTCATCAAACTCGAAGAGCAAACGTTTACCTTTTTTATTTATTCTGTGGTCATAAAATTTGCACATATTAACTACAGAGTGAATTGTTCTTTACTGTATTAGTAGATTTAGGAATTGCTTTCAAAGTGAGACATGAAATTTTATCCTCTTAATGTATGTATGTACCTGTATACCGGTTTGACACTCTTAAAATTTTGTTACTTAGCAACAAGTTTATGTTTAGGACTAAAAGGGAAAGATATTGCAATACACCCCAGTCTTGATTTATGGATACAAGTGATGTGTTTACTTAGATGACAGTTTTTTAAACAAAAAAAAAAAAAAGAAAAAAAAAGAGAGAGAAAACAAAAAGGAAAACTCACCTCCTTGACCTTACGCTTCACTCCTTCAAGGCTATAATTTTTTCAAGTTTGAATTCATGATGCAAGTACAGTCACACTTTACTTTTCCCATTTAAGAAGACAAAGACACTGTAACCTTGTAATCCAAGGTTACAGTGTTTTGTATAAATTTTTTTCTTTGGATTGATGTCATTCAGTTTAGCAAAGTTATGTTTGGATACAAATAATCTTACTGTGATTGCATTCTGAAAGCACTGACACACTGTGCTTAACAGCATACTGTTTTACTGTGGTAGACTTCTCAGCCACTTAGATCATGAAACAAGGTACTGTAGTATGATTTTTTGTTTTTTTAAGAGAAGTAATGGGAAACTTAGGGCAATTGTGTATAGTGGCAATAAATTCAGGGACACTCAAGGAATTTCTCATAAATTTGCGAGTTTTGGCTACAGATCATGGCTTTCCAGGTATTTTTTCGACATAAATGAATATTGGCAAAAAACAACTTCTAATAAATGTGAAGACGTTCTACATGATATTTTGCAAAATATTGTGTTTGTTTTAGGGCATAGTTTCATATTTACAGGTATGTTCACTCATTCTCTGGTTAGTACGTTCGCCCATGATATGCATCGATTAGCTTGTGTGTCGACTTCAGTCTTTCTCGCATCCCTGGAGCTTGGCTTCAATTAAAGACATCTTTCTTTATGCCTTATTGGGTTTTATTTCTTCTGTCCTAGTGGGATGCTTTTTTGGGGGAGAAGTTAAATTTGATTCACAGCTGTCACTTCTTATTTCATTAGGGACTGTCTTTTACACCAATGCTCTGGCAACTTGATTAAGCCACAGAAAGAGCTTTGCAGTAATGTTATGCTTGACTGAACAAAGTGCAGGGATGTCGCACTGCAACGTAGTTGGCTGGATATATGCTTGGATCTTTCAATTTTAATAAAGAAGATGTTTTCATGTATTTTCATTTCACTTTAAGTGGAACCTGACCAGGGATCTGCCATGACATGACAGATTGGCTCTGGTTGGAAAAGATATTTCAAGAAACTTAAAAGAAACTCAGGTTTTGTAAAGTATCTTCATTAATAGAAGTGACTCTGAGGCAATTTTCATGTTGAACGTTTAACCTTTCCTTGATCACTGTACATTCATTATGTAGTAAAGGTAATAGACAATGTAGGAAGAACTGGAGGCATACAGGCTACCATGGCACTACCCATTTTCTGATTATTACAAATCTACTTTCCCCCCTCATTACCTCTGATAAGTATCGGGACTCGTAGATTTCCAAACCAGGGAGTTTTGGGAAACATGCTCCCTCTCCCCATCCATCTTTTCCCTTTAAGTACATAATTATGTCATTTTTTGTGCAATTTGTTTTGTCAATTACTGTAATCTTTGGATGACTGAATTTCAAGCAGGTCAGCTGGCCACCCACCTCATTTTTTATTGTTGCAGTACTACTGATATGGGTACATATACATGTTCCATGGCAGGACAGCTAATGTGATAGTTACACCATGGGCCATATTACAGTATTTGTGTGGCCCCCTGACCACCTACTGTAGGGTTCTGTCCTTGGCTCCCCACAAAGGCATTGCCCTGGCTCCCTTCATTGATGGACCTTTGTTACTTTAATTCCATTCCCCAACCCTACAGTAATACTGTATAACACATGGTACAGAATGAACTACAGGGAAAAGAAACATTTTGTGGTTGATATTCGTGTCTTTTCTTCGAGAAATACTGATCACTAAGCTGCTGTTGTGAGCCTATTGAATATTAAATTGAATTATTGATAACCCTTTTGGTATTTGGGAAATGAATAATTCAGTCCAAATAGAATATCAAAGGTCATAAGAATGCACTGTCAGCTGTAGCATTTGGTATTGTACAGAGTACTGTGTTGGTATTTGTTTTAAATACATGAATGAGAACAATGCAAGTGACGTTCATTATCTTATCTATGTTCTAGTGTTGCCTGGCAAGGAGCTGTGATCATGTTCTATAGTAGAACATAACATGAATTTCAGTAGATCAAAAAGGAACTATGAATGATATTCACAGCCTAATACTACAGTTGTTCAAGGCAGTGAAGGACAGGGGTAGAAAATGAAGAAGCTGGGAGGTTTCTTCTGAGGAAATTTTGGAATTTGGAGAGAAATTTTGGCAATATGAGAGAAATTTCACTTTTTTGTACATGAAAATACAGAAGAATTGTGGAAATTTTTACTCCCTCCCTGGAAAATTAACATTTTTTCAGCCCTGTTGAAGGTTACAATACACTATTTTGGCCTATAGGCTAGGTACCTATTCATTTCACAACCTATTGGGGCTGCATTAAGGAGTTGCATGCTATAGTACTTTGTATGTGTGTGTGTGTGTGTGTGTGTGTGTGTGCATGTACAGTACATAGGTGACTGGTGGTAGTGTGTAGAGGGTTACAAAAAGCAAGCATTCTACAGTAACTAGGTTAACTGTAAGCTTGTTATTTTGCCAACAAGTCACACCTTGACAATTTCAGATCAACTTAATTTTGAAGGAGGTACTGTATAAAAATTTCTAAGTTTGAGATTCATGTTTCATCTTCCTTTATGTCATAAACCTCTCTACCTCATGGAACTTTACTGCGATCCCATCCAGTGATAGAAATAATGGCCTAAATTACGAAGTAAATGCTTCATCTTATCTCTGCGTGTTTGCACCAATTTGATAGCCTTTTCTCCTGGTCTGTTGCATTACTTCATAGTACAGTAAAAGCTTGAATAGTTAACACATCAATTTTCTCTTTGAAGTTTGGGCCTTCTAGACTGGTATGGTGATTATCAGTGAATATTACCTGTACTATAAGTGGCAATGAGGCCTTTCTTACAGTTACCAATTTAATACTCATTATGGATTCAGTGGACAAATTTCTCACAGTATTGGCTGTTAGCATGTGTCTAACAACTCCATAGGCATCTTACAGTATGCCATTAACTATACACTCGTAATTGTAATTTTGATCAAGGGCTATTAAGGCCAGGGGAGGGGGGGGGAAGTGGAAGGAAGGGGTAAAGGAACGTTTTCCTCCAAAATGGAATATTGCTGTTATTCAATTATGAAGGTACTGTATTGCTTGTTTGGAGTGCAAACATGGAAGCTACATACTTACACAGACAAGTTTAATATTTGCCTAAAAATAGACCCCGCCATATATTTTAAATGAAGAAATGTCCCCATAATAATCCCTTTGAAAGGTCATGATGTCACCAAATTGGCATGACGAACACAAAACAACCATCTCTTCAACTTAGACTACACCATATTTCGATAAAACCAACCGTTTAAGAAGAGATCTCTGGAAAAGACAAGATCTGTAGTTTTGTGTCAGTGACATTAGTGCCTGCTTGGCAGGCACTGCAACTTAAAATGTTTTTTTGATTGGTGAACAGCTTTAACAGCACTGTATAGAGGTCTAAATTATTTCGATGTGTAACATACAATATTTGTCGCATAGCACCTTTTTCCAACTGCCATGTAACAAAGAAACCATACAAGATATAGTTGTACAGTATATTAGTTCCTGCTAAGTTTGCACTGCATTGTGTTAATGTGTGATCCATTTAAATGGCCTTGTTGTAATCAGTCAGTCTGTATGTAGAAAACGTGAAATAGTGTACAAATAATGAATGCTTGTGAGTGCGATAGTATGAATAATTTCATGAGTTGAAAGATTGAATGATCTATTCAAGGAGGCAAAAATAGAATGTTCAATCTTTCGACGCAGTGACATTCATACTATTGCACGAATGGAAAACATTCTTTGTTTTATATAACATCTAACTTCCTAAATAGATTTTGGTCAAAATTTGATTGTATGTACTCCCATGTTCTTGGATTATTGGTGAAAATGTATCTCTCAATAGGAGAGGTTGGAATGTAATATCTTGTGTTATTAGATGGTGGGATTCCATTTCAAATTGATAGTTTTATTGGAGATGCATGCACTTATGAACACTTTGTTTTCTTTCTAGGTGATGGCGGCCACGCTTATCTGGGAGAGCCTCTCTGGTGGGGTGGATTTGGTTTGTGTAAGTATTTAATCTTGCAGATAAACGAAAGCTGAAAATGGTGACAGGTGTCAACATTCTCAGCAATAGCTGCCATATGGTATATGAAGGAAGACATTTGTAGGAAGTGGTTTTGGAGGGCATATTTTGCATAGCAGTTTTGAACTGTCAATGGCATCAAATTTAAGATGTTACAGATCTAGATTAACTACTGCGAACGTGATGCAAACGTGACACAAACGTGATTGGTTCAACACATTTATTGCAGTCACCTAATGCATTGTTACAAGCATCACAGGATGGCAATAAAAAAGCAATTTGTAGATCATAAATAATTGGACTTGTACAAGCACTTGTACAACTCCTTGTGAGTCTGACCAACCCTCACTCTGGGAACAAAGTATTTTGGTGTAATACCCTCTGTACATTTTGTTCTACACAGGCGGGTTGCATAGCTTGTGAATTTGCACCATTTTGGTCATTATGGGGTGATAAATATAGTAGAAGATAAGACAGTGATTTAGCCAGCCTGTACTTGTGCGTCATATGTCCCATAACGTGAAAGAGTGTCACACAAAAATCTGAAGAGTGTGTGCATGTGTTTTTTCAACAAAATCACCTTGATTCAGTTAGACTGCAAAGAATCAGTCATTACAAATTGTACTTCCCACCTCATTTGTAAGGTTAGGTTGGGCTAAATGTTGCACTATTTGCCATCGAGTCACCTCCTGCTGGAAACTTTGTTCAATGGGGAGGGGGACATGCCTTCTCTTTAGACCTTCCCCTGGGCCATCCATTCAGAATTCATATCGGAGAATTGACCTGGCTAATACACTGGATAGGACTTTGTTGAAGGCTTTCAAAACAAATCTTACTTGCACTTTTGCAAGGCAGGGCTTCTTGTTTACTCTTGTCTCCCTTCAGAATCATAACTCCATTTTGGAGTAATTTCAGCCTTTTGCCTGCAGTAAGGGATAGCTCACTGGACTTTTCTTTAAAGGACTCTGGTAAGATCAATTGATGATGGTAAGAAGAGGAAAGAGTCCCTCCAAGAATGCTTAAGACTTTTTCAAAAGCAGAAATACTAGAAAACAAAATCAACCAGGAAAAACAGTTACATTGGAATACAGTATTTTGAGCCATTTTCTGTGGTCATGAAATATAATAAAAATATATAAAACGTAACTATTCTTTTTTCTTTCTCTCCAGTGGCATTTGGGGAAATTTTGAATTTTGTAGCCTATGCTTTTGCTCCTGCCTTACTGGTGACACCTCTTGGGGCACTCAGTGTTCTTGTGACGTAAGTTTGGTTTGAGTTTTGCAATGGGCTCAAAATGAAGCCATAAAAGTAATGCTTTTCATTCTGGTGAACATATTTAGGAAAGTGTATGAAACTTCAAGTGATATTTTTCAACTTGTCCTCTATAATTATTTTTATTCATTTCTTGAAAAGTGACTTCCTTCAATCAGGAAAGAGTAAGTGATCACGTAAGTAATTTACTTTTTTGTAAAAATAATATAGTTTTATTATTTATTTAGGTAGTGTAGGATTCATCTCTCATTTAGCATTGATAACTGATAAATTGTAAGGATTTTATGGACAGTACCTTTTAACATTATTCTGTTATCACAGAAGATATGAAACAAGTTATTCCTGGTTCAGACACTATTAAAACCTAGGAGAACCTCTTAACTGATATCACTTTGTAAATCGTACTTTCCGCATGAAGAAGACATTAATGGAACTTTATCGAGAAGTCTCCATCTGTTTCTTGTCTTGTGTGGAAGGATGATACTACAAAAGATAAATAGCAGAAAGAGGGAGGAAAAAAAAAAAAAAAACAGTGAAAAAGAAGTAAAATTAACTAGACAGTCACAGTTTTGCAGTAGTTACATATTAATCATTGGCATTTGTATACTAAGTTGCCATTGGCCTAGTGATGCAGTGGCCACTGGTGCCATTTGTATCAAGCATTAGTTTTCCCATGGGCGAGTTTTCCTCAAACATCCCTTTCTGTAAACTTGTAATAGTAGCTTCCATATGCTGGTGTGCTTTGTATAATCCTCGGCTCTATTATTTGGCAATCAGCTTTATGTTAAATACACTGGTATCCAGGGTTGATTCCTTGTTGGATTTTGCAGAATGTTCATCTAGGTATTGCTATCAGTTCACACAAAGCCTGCTTTGCTGGAGCATAGGATACATGTTGCAGGTACCATCAGAGTCGTTACAAATTTAGGAAAAAGAAAAACTAAACTGAGAAATATGAACCTTTTGAGCTATAGTATAGCAGACTTCAAATATTGCAATGCATGATGGAGGCTGGGAGTATAAACAACCATCACCATGCTCAATGGAGTGCCTGCTAACTTAGTGCTAGCACTACTACTGTACTGTTGTGCTCCCGGTTCCCATTTCTATGTGTGGCATAATCATTCAAGTCTGTTATAAGCTAAAGATGTTGGAAAAGTGCTATGAAAGGTTTAGACTTTCAGTTGATTATACCTGGCTGTACTGTATGCTTTATAGAAGAATAGCAAATGCTAGTGTTTCTGACCTACATACAATGTACCAAATGGTTTTCCTACTTCTAGGAACAAGACGGACTCTTCTGATGTTCTGGGGGAAAAAATCACCCTCTCTAAAAAACTTCATGGGGGCTGTTGGTGTGTCTACAAGGGCCACTCTTATTGTTTTGGGTTACAATTATTAGGGAGGGGAGGAGGGTGGTATTCATAAGTTAGCACATTAACCTTCAGCATCTTTCTGAGGATGTTTTGCCATTGAGTGGGTGAATAGCCTGTTTCTTCTTTGTAGTTTGTATCTACTGAGATTCAAAGGAGAGCTCAAATTGTGTGAAAAAACCTTAGTCCATTATCTTTCAGGGGGTCTCTGCTTGGTCAGTTTTTTTTCATACAGTATTTATACTCTACAGATATATGGGCATATATGGGCAAAACATAACATTTGCAAAGCTGTGGAACTGAAAAATTCTATCTGCCTTAACATCATTGTAGAGCCTGCCAGGACAGACCCAGATAAAATGAAAAAAGAACAACACACATGGAAATAAACTTTTAATTAGGGTGCAGAAATAGATTCATGTGAAACTCAAAACAACTGGTGATTTAGTTGAAATAATAGTTTCGGTACTCAATTCCTTGTTTTACAGGTTGAGTTACTTGTAGGGATGGCTTGCTATTATTAAAGGGCACTAAAACTAAAGGAATAATTGCTTTAATTTTGTATTTCCTGGTGCGACTTTTGCCGACTCCCATGTACTATTAAGATACTACTACAGATGTGTTTTGTGTAGTTCTAACCAGCACATTCAAAGCTTTGTATGAGTACAACCACCTGAGATACTTACGTCATAGTTTGTTTTGACTGAGTAGGATCCATTGTAAACATTACTTTTGTTAGCTGTTTATATTCTGTACCAGCAGTTTCCTCATCTGCCAGTTTTGTCTGTGCAGCCAGTTATTAAATGTTTAATTTGCATTTTTCTAATGAGTTTTTGGCTAACGAGTGTCTTTTTATGACAGATTTATTTCTGTCACAAGTGTTTTTAGTGACATAGATTGTGTGAATGTACTTTAAATGAATTTATTTTGTTCATCCTCAAATAAGGTAGAATGTCATCATGCTCCTACATTAGTCTTTCGTATTCCTCAGCCATTGCACTCTCATCTTCATTAACTGACTGCATGGTCAAGTGGTTAGAGCATCCAACTTGCAGCCGGAAGGTCGTGGGTTCGAATTCTGGCTGGGTCATACCAAAGACTTGAAAAATGGAACCTATACTGCCATTGTGCTTGGTGCTCAGCATAAGCAGTGGAGTAGGGAAAACAAGCCAGTGAGCCACAACTGGAAAAAAGGCTGTGGCCTGCCCGACATAAACCAATTGGTTAGAAACTGAGCCGTAAAACCTCATCTAACTCTAACTCATTTTCACTGATGTTCAGGACAGAAAGCCAAACTGCTGTGGCAAACATTGAGCTCCTCTGCCTTTTGGAAGATCTTGTAGGACTATTTGTTATTCTCAGCCAGTCTATTAGGAACCAGTGCGTAAAAGACCCGTGATGAAAAGGTTTGACAGCTGAACGGACATGTCAAGTTAGGCTGGTTGTCAGTTTTTTCATGTTTCTACCACGCCCTGTAGGACTATGAAAGTACAAAAAAAAAACAACACCATGTTGATTGCGAACTTGTACTTATTCTCAAATACACCGAAACTACTTCTGAATAATTCTTTTCAGAACCCATTGCTCTATTGTGCTCCTTTGTTAGTACAGGAAACACATCCTTTAAAGTCTTTTATTACTAGAGTCAATTTGCTTTTTCCCCAGGAGATTTTAAGCAGTGCATGTATTTTGGAATAGGATGAACACAAAATGGTTGTCAATTGTTTCAAAATTTTTATTTGCTATAAATCATTTGACAATGCATCACTTTACTAACGGTTGGAAAAAGCTTTATTCTCTTGGAGGGAGTAAAGTTTCCACAGTTCTGTCTGTATTTTCATGTATCAGAAAAGTCAAAAATTTATCCAAGTGTCAAAATTTCCCTCCAAATGCCCAAATTTCATGAAAAAGAGACTTTTAGTTTCTCACATTTTTCCAGCTATGCTAACTGTAGTGATTAGTTATGCTTTTTCAAAGAACTAGGTTCAGTACACCCTTAGATCGGAGGTCAAACTATGATAAATTTTGTTGTTATTTTAGTAGTTTTAAAATGTATATTTTCTTCACATTGTGAACATTTTCTCAACATTTAGTGTCACTAAGACTGGAATTTTTGTGTCAGCACAGTTGCATTAACCATGTCCATAGTTTACAAAAAAACTAGGCACCTGTCATTAGGGTGATCCTGTATTGTTGCTTGTGACATCTCAAGACTGTTAGATGCACTTATAATAATATAAAGCTGTGTACATTCGGGGGGCGTATGAAGATGTTATGAACTTAAGGGGAAGTGATAGAATAGAGGAAACACGTAAGGACAGAGCCATTCGTAATTATTTTTGTGTGGAAGTTGTTGCTGATTGCAATGATAACCTGTATTGCTACCTTTGATTGGGCAATTTTTTTTGCCTTTAGGAAATACTCCACAGGTTATGTTCCATTAACACTCGATCACCTCATACTGTGTGTGATGTTTTGCTTCCCTGGATTAGTCACCTTTGAGGTCACTCTTCAATATGATGACCTTATGAAATGCTGGTATCATTGTTAAAGTGTTTTTGTTTTGTTTGCCACCCTGGTCTATGTACACATTGTTTGCAACTGCTAAGGTATACTCCATGAAGTCTGATGCAGGGATGTAAGCTCTTCAGAAGTTGAGGAAAATCCAGAATTTTGTATAAAAGAATATTTTCTGAGAAAAAGAGCAAGATGGAGATTGAAGTATAACTTGACTTCCCAGTTCCCACATACATGGGAATGAGATGTGATTCGTTGCAGGCACCTTTGATTGGCCCTTTTAACCTAGTAAAAAGGGTGTAGTGCTTTACACACATAATCCATTTCCAGATTTATTTTACTAACTCATGTCCATCGCTGCAGCTGATAACACATTCTGACTCACCAGTGCCAATTCGTAATTAGTTGCCAGTGAGCATAGTGAATCGAAACAGGTATTTTTAGGTTCAAAGGAAAAATGTTACCCACTACATACTTCTACTTCTTGCAAAACCAGGCAGGTAACATCATAGCTATGGTTGAATTTGGTTAACTCATACCTATCTCGCCTGAAACAATTCAGTGATTTAACAGTGACATTAATGTGACCAGCTGTGGAGGCAAGTGAAACCTTGCAGTTCTTACATTGGATATTGGGAAACCTTTTATACAATATTTTATATTTTCTTTTTCTCCAGAGCTATCCTTTCGGCAATATTTCTAAAGGAGCATTTGAATTTGCTATGCAAGATAGGCTGCTTACAGTGTGTCCTTGGTTCAACTGTTATGGTGCTGCATGCTCCTAAAGAAGGAGACGGAGCCAATACTTTACATGAATTAGCTCAGAGACTTGGAGATCCAGGTATGTTTGAAGGGAAAGTACAGTTACCTTGAGTCTATTTCAATCCTCCTTACCTCCTATTTACATAGGTAAATAGGAGGTAAGTATCATCGCTCATAGACTCCCAAACCAGACGAGTTTTGGGGAATCTATTTCACTCCTACTTGCCTCCCCTATTACTGCTATTGGACAGTCCATCTACAGTGGAATGATCACTGTCAATGAAATTCTACATCAAGATGGCACTATACTATATCCTTGAACTGACTACTCCAACTTGCCATTGTTCCATTGCCAGTGGAATGGTTGACATCACAAGCTTTTCAGCTCTGTGTTTATCGACTCGGTAGGTATGCTGAGTAATGTATGTCTCTATTTAATCGTCTGAAATCAACTTATTCCCCTCCTCTGATGACTTCTTTGTGTAGGAGTAGGAAGTTGTCAATTTGTCTTGTGAAATGGTCATGAGAGATACTAGTGACAAAAACATAAGGGAACGAGACTACTTTCAGTTCGTGAACAGGGGGCAGGGTAAAGGAAGGGAATGAATACTTTTGCAGCTCCCTACCCACCTTTGGGGGGGGGGCAAGGGTAAGAGAAAGGAATGAGACTTTTACAGCTCCCCCATCCACCTTTTACACTGATTTAGTGGAAATAAAAGATGACTTTGGGTAATGTTTCCAAAGTATGGTTTGTAACTCGTCATATCTTGAAAAGGCAAGGCTTAGAAGACAAGAAGTGAGATGATTCGTAATCATTCTTCAAGTGTTGTTGCCCATCTCTTCAAATTTAATTTAGACTAAAAATTACTATTCAAACGGGGGAGTAAAGAAAATTAGTGGTGAGCACTTGTCTCTGATTTTAGCCTAGTTCGAAAGACCCCGAAGACATCTAACAGTAAATGTTCGATCGGTGATTCCCGTGTTCAAGCTATTGTCCCAACCCCCTCCCCCACGCTCAAAAGAACTCCCTCCTTAGTGTCTGCTTCTGTTGCTGTATCATGCAATAGCTTCATGTGGTTATCTTTTGAGCTGTTTGGATCACGTGAATCTACAAACCCCCCTTGCCCCATCCCTTACCTCCTTTTTTCATATAAAACCATTTTATTAATTGAAATTTAGGCCAGGCAAAACAATAGCACAGTGGAGGGAGCCCTAATCTTTTCTAGTACACCCATGCATGACATCATTCACTTTTTTGCACCTTTCAGACTATATGCAGTTTAAGTTTTACATTTGAATTGTCTCTTTCTTTTCTGTTACCTGAATAATACAACATGATACACATATTGAACAAGAGACTCAGTGCAGGGTAGTTTTATGAAATTTCATAGGTCTTGTACTTTACCAGTTGGTGACTGTTTGCAGAAGTAATGCTTCATGTGTCATTTACATTAGAATATTGAGCAATGTGTTACATTTAAAATATGCAAACAGTGCTTGCCAGCAGGTACTCCTATGCAGGAGATGGTATAGGCTACATTGGCTTATGTATGAATGTACAAATGATCAATAACATGTTGTATTTGTGTTGTACAAATGTCACTTTGTGCAACACAGGTGGTGGGGACTAAGTGTGATGTAGTTTTCCTTTAATAGTTCAAGCCATTACCTCCCAACTTTCTAGCTACTCCTCTGCAACCTGCTAGCTATTTTTCTGGAGTGATTAACATTTGTTCAGCAATCAGTCAAATGATAAACTTTTGGCAAAGGAATAAAAGTGTTGAAGTGTACATGGAATAAAAATGTAAAAGTAGACATTAATGCAACACAGTAGTTTATAAGTATTTGCATCTGGATTTGTGATTGTGGTGTTCTGATGTGCTGGAATCAGGGAAAAGAAACTCAAATGCAGGAATTTCACATTTTGGTTAAGCTATCTCAAATTAAACACCAGTTGTGTTTATAGGAAATGAACAAGACCCTCAAATTGTAAGAAAAATCCCAGAATTGTTTGGAAGGAGGAATGCCACATTTATTTCATTATTTTCTGTGTCCTATCACATACCTATCTCCCTCACAAGTACCCTGCTGGTCAATCCCTGGTCCCCAGAGTTGGATATATTGCTACCTCATGGTGTCATCTGTTGCTACCTTTATTTGAACCTGTCTCTGCTTTACAAACCTCCCCGTTAACTGTAAGAAGACACAGAGAGTTGTTCCAGGCACTGAGGTGAGATCAGTGGAGTTGTGTGGCAGGGATGCAGCACCGAGACATGTGAAAGGCAAAAACTGAACTTGGAAAATTTTATAGGGAATACCCCCCCCCCCCATCCCATTCCATATCCCAAAAGTGAACAGTACTGCTAAGGACAAAATGTGAACCAATTTTCCATGGTATCCATTTCGTCTAAGAGTTTAGTTATTTAAGGGGCTGCAAGTCGGAAAAAAAAAAAAAAAAATCTGCAGTTTTTCCATAATTTGTTTCTTGGATACATAAGATTTTGTTGGGTTTATTTGTACCTTGATTAAGTGACAATTTAAGTGACAGCTTTGTATATAAGGATACCTGGTTTTAATCTATCTGGTAGGTACACAAGACTAGAAAATAAAGTTTTAGATTTTGCAAACTTTCTTTACTTTATTTCCCATGTTTCATGGTTCTGACATTTTCTTATTTTATTTTCCCCATCCAGTGTTTGTGATGTACTGCCTAGCTGTGATTGGTTGTTCTTTGGTCCTGATCTTTATATACTCACCGAAATATGGACAAAGCAATATGCTGGTATACATTACTATATGTGCATTGATTGGGTCCTTGTCAGTGCTGGCATGCAAAGGATTCGGTATAGCCATGAAGGAATTTTTCGATGGGAAGTCAAGTTTTACTAATCCGTTGACGTACTTCTTAATATTTGCACTCGTGGTTTGTATATCTGTCAATATGCACTACTTGAACAAAGCATTAGATACTTTCAATGCCGCTGTGATATCTCCAATATATTATGTGTTCTTCACAACGTTTGTGGTGTTAGCGTCAGCAATCCTGTTCCAGGAGTGGGGTAATATGGACGCTGTTGACTGTATAGCGACCCTAGCAGGGTTTGGTACTATCGTCGCTGGTATATTCCTCCTTCATGCATTTAAGGATAAGAATATTACGTTAAAAGATTTACCCTCGATTACAAAGTCACCAGCAGCTCCACCAGGGTACACTCTGGCATCACCAAACCATGTGCATCTGAATTCAGTAGAAAGTCAGGCTGGGAGTGAGTCAGAGGACATTTAGGTCAGAGGGGGAGAAATGCCCAGCAAAGAGAAGCAAGCCAAGTCCTGGAGGGAGGGCTGTGCTGCACTGTGGTTCTACCACCAGTTAGTCATACCACCATTCACCCATGCCACCATCTCAAGAGAATGGTGATCCAACTGGTTCACCAGTGTCATTTCTGTACTTATATCAAAGGGTTAACCAGTAGAGCAGCCTACATGGTGTATTTGTTGTTAGTATGAAGTGATATTATGAAGAGATATTACTAACCTAACTTTGTGGAAAGACTTCATTTCCAAAATATTTGAAAAGTTCCTAACTAGTTTTCAGATCTTCCCACCACCCTGTAACAGAGTCCCCTGAGCCCGCTTATCTTCTTTAGGCATATGTAACGAAAATCTCCTAAGGTTCTGAGTAAGATGGAAGGTTGTGATAAGGATAATTTTGAACAAAACCATTTTTCTGTTACTTTTACTGTGAGCATGTATACAGCAATGCAATCTAGCTTGTGACATATCTGTTACATGCAGAGAATATTAATACTCTCCAGATTCAGTTTTGATTGTTTAATTTTTCTTAAGGAGAGTGCAAGAATGAACATATTGTGTTTTAGCATCGGTATTCTGTATATGAATGCTTGTCACATTAATGGCCATGCACAATCAGTTTTATTGATGCAACCCACTCTCCCTGTGTATCCCACCTACTACAGTGTATTTATAGCTAATCAATTATAACAGCTCACATAAGGACTGTAGCTTTGAAAGTTGGCCTCATATGGTTATAATAGCACTTGTAAGTTAGCTGTCTGACACTTTGTGGAAATTAATATACTACCAATCAGATCAAAAATGAGTAAATATTTCACTTAAATGATGGAAAAAGAGCAAAATGTGTATTTATGCTGAAATTTGTGATAATTTTGAAATACCTCACAAGAGACGGATGTAGGTGTTGCTGATTTTAATCAAGCCACTACCTGGCTACCTGTGATTGCACATTGACATATATCTCAGGCACTTCTGCATTTCTGCGATTACTTCAGTCTGTAGGGTTTTCATGCAAAGTTGATTATTTTTGTTCTTGTTTAAGACAAAGTTTGGAGGTAAATATACAATTGTATTAATACCATTGTGTACCACAATATGGTTATGTTCTCCACCTTTCTATGGTGTGTTGCTAATGGCTGTTGAACCAAAGTTATGGAATCTATCTGTAGTCAACTATACTATTTCTGTCATTTTACTGTATCCAATAAATTTGCCCTTTTCTGATGAATTTTCCTTCAAATTGCCTAGTACTTTACATTTGCCAACCACTCAACAAGTCAGCTCATGAGGTCTGTTTATGAATGCACCTTTTAATGTAAGAAAAATAAGAAAAAAAAATACCTTAGATATTACTATCAAACCAAAGTCTATTGTGCAGTAAGCCTCCACCCCTGTCATATCAGATAAGTTAACCATACAAATGAATCTGCAGAATATTTAACGAAAGAAGACAGATTTCTTAGTGGATATTTTGGTAAAATTTGTTGTGGTTCTTGTCATTTGTTGCCTGTTATTGAAACAAAAGTTTACCAAATGTTTACAATTGGAGGAGAAACAATACAGTGTTGAAACAAATACATCTTTTTGATTTGGTGGATACAAGATGGTGAAACATGAAATGGACAGTATAAATTATGGCAGATCAGTACTTTCATTAGCTTTATTAGGTCTTGTCTAATCTACACTTTTGTTTTAAATTCAATTTTTGGTTGACTTTGGTGCATATAAATGGAGTTGATAGCTCCCCATCTGCAGAGATCATTACACGATACGTGAGGTCTAAAATTACAAAATATATGTAAGAAGGGTTTAACAGTAAAACTCTGTGAATCCTACTCCCATCTTCATAGGTCATATTTTTACTGAGATGCAGAATGTTGAAGTTAATTCAATTAATTAAAAATAAAAATAAAAAAAAAACCAGAGGTCATATTTTTACTGAGATGCAGAATGTTGAAGTTAATTCAATTGTTTAAAAATAATAAAAAAAAAACCAGATTATTACACAAGTCACAATCTATTTTAAATTAAGGGAATAAGCTTCAGCATTTTATGCTCTGTACAACAGAATAAGCTATGGAGATGATGGCAGTTAGTCCAACAAGTTTTATTTTTGTACATCTGTAAGATGCATTTTTGTAATTGTTGACTTGATGTCTGTTTAAAGGAATTTTTTTTTTACATGGGAAGGAGAAATATATGTGTGGTACGTGTGTAGTCAAGGCTGTGAAAATGGCAAGGCAAGGTTGATAAAATCCTCAATACTATGGCTTCAGTATTGGCTGGTAAGATTGAAATTTATCTTTATCACTTTTACACCAACTGAACACTAAATGTCGCGTACATGCTGCAGCAGGTTGTAGTATTGCACTGAATGCTGGTGATTTACCCTGGGTCGTTTTACCTTGTACAATGGGACCATTGGTGGGTATAAATACACCCAAGATCCCTTGCCTTATGTTAAGATCCCTCCACTAAGCTCTAACTTATACAGGCTGTTTGCTTTTAAGTATCATTTCAGTAGTGTTCCTGTTTCACACATCGCTTTACATTCTCTGATTATGGGTGTTATTTACTTGCCTTTGTAGAGCTGTACATTTGCCAATAAGGAGACAGAAATATTCTATTTGAATCCCAATTTTCTGTTAAGCATAATTGACAAGATTTTGTGGCAAAGTTAAGCTATTATTAAAGGAGTCATCTATTCTTTTTCATCATTTTTCACAAGAGTATGATGTACATTTTTGGACTCCCTCCTGCTTCCCAGAGTGTACGCTGCAAAATGTGAGGAAAACATGAATGTTTTGTAAAATATCATGGCCATTAATTACAGTATCTTCGGCAAATTATCATCTTCAATTATTATCTTGTGCAAAAGTGTACATGAGCCCTTCCCTCTATAGATTTATTGTAATCCTTTGAAAATTTTAAAAAGTGGAAGGTCTCTCAAAGGGAAGCCTTCCCTTGTAGTGCATATTTGGTGTACCTTTTCTTCATCAGTGCATTTGGGTACTATTTACATCAAGGAATTAACAAAAGAAGATCATTTAAATTGTTTATATATTCACTTCAGAAGACTATCAGTAGTTCAAATTTATAGAATATAACTTCAAACAATAATGTTTATTTACTTTTTTGCAAAAATTTGATTACTTGTGTTTCATGTAAAAAGTGTTTTTTCGCCTGGCTTTCAGGTGAGTGACTAAAAGCTTTAAAATTCCATTTGCCTGTAATAGTGATCATTTATAAGGCATAGTGTATGTAGTTTTGAAATTGTAAATAATGTTAAATGCTAAAAAGCAAGCTGTAAGAATATTAATTGCAATGATTTCAGGGATATTTTGACATCTAAGTTGCTATAAGGTAAAAAGTTCCCTATTATGATGACACTGGCATTGTCTGATTTATGAATGAAGTATAAAATTTTATAATTTTATATTTTCAAGTTAAAATGAAATGCTGACTGATTTGCTCAGAATGATGCTTTTGAAAACCAAGTTAAGTTTTTTATTTTTCTCAAAATTCAGATGAAATTTGTACAGTAAATTAGTGGCAACACTTTCTGTGATAGCATTACATTTAGGAACAGTTTATTGTGTATTGAAAACCTGAGTAGAACTTAGAAACTGCTATAGGTAAGCAAGGCCAAATTTGAAGAAAAGTCAAAATTAGATGACTGATCAATATTTAATGCTGGAAATAAAAATTTAACAAGAGGTTATGGTTCATTTTGTAAGTTATCCAGGTGCCATCTAGATTAAGGGAAGAAGAAAAATAAGCTTGTCCTTGTGAAGTTTTTAATACATTCACCAGCAGGACAGTATTAGAAACTTGTTCAAGTGCTAGTTATAGCAATTTTCTACTTTATTGCTGCACACTTCTTCCACTTTTATTTGGTTTTTGCAAGTAAAAATAAAGGATGAATGAATGAAAATATATGTCAGGGTAAAATGCTCAGGCTTTGACATGTTAAAATGGTGAGAGCAATGCCATCAGGGAAGCTTCAAGACCGGATGTACCGCACAAGTCTGTATTTATGGCAAAATTCAAGTAGCATGTGTCATACAGGGTGATACCCACTGTCCACAAGTAATTGCCGTGTGCATTTTAAGTATTTCCTTACTTTGTCATGTTCATGGTCTTTGAAAGTGTGCCTGTCTCTAGAAAATTATTGTACTACTCTAGGCATGCTAACTTGCAAAACATGACAAAATCAAAAAAGAGTCAGTTTTGTAATAGGCCATGATTTTTCCTTGGTGGAACCTTCATGAGAGCCTCATTTAGATTTCATCCAGGAACAGATCTGGATCAAAGGAATGTTTACTAAAATGGTCTGAACTAGACGTGGATTTTTTCTTGACAAAATGAGTTTTATTTGATTAGATCAAACATTTACTACAGTGTTTTGATCTAGAGCCCAGGATCGTATGTGAATGGTATGTGGCTGACCTGATAATGAGCTTTACAGAAGACTCAGGATTTGATTCTGATCACAAGTTCTCAATCTAACCTGTTAAGTAGTGGTTATGATTACAGTCTGTTGATCAAGAACTCAGGATCAAATGGGTCAGTGTGTGTATCCAGGTACTGAATGCACAGGGTATGATCTGGATATATGTAGTTGTTTGGTCAGATAATGTTAGCAGAGTGTTTGACCCAGAGCTCAAAATCTTTATCATACTCATTTGCATTTGATTTGATTTATAAGTGAGTATGTAACAGATGTTTAATGCAGAAGATTTGATCTGGATCATATGTAGTTGTTTGGTCAGATAATGTTAGCAGAGAGTTTGACCCAGAGCTCAAGATCTTTATCATACTCATCTGCATTTAATTTGATTTATAAGTGAGTATGTAACAGATGTTTAATGCAGACGATTTGATCTAGATCATATGTAGTTGTTTTGTCAGATAATGTTAGCAGAGTGTTTGACCCAGAGCTCAAGATCTTTATCATACTCATCTGCATTTAAGTTGATTTATAAGTGAGTATGTTACAGATGTTTAATGCAGACGATTTGATCTGGATCATATGTACCTGATCTGATCAATACCACAAAGGTGTTTACATAAGTGATGGGAAGTAAGCTTTGAGTATCATCCAGTACAAGTGAAAACAGTGAAAACATGCAGTCTTTCAAAGCTATCTACATTGTCAGCATCTTTGTATGTCTAATAGCTACATTAGTAAATGGAAAGATGAACTCCATCATTTATTTTAAGGTATCACAGCTACATAAAAAACTGGCAAGCTGCAGCACCATCAGTTGCCTAATTATTACAGTTACATTAGTAACTGGCAAGCTGCATTGCCACCTTTTATCTGTAATTACCACAGCTACATAAGTTTCTGACGAGCTGAAGCTCCTTTATTTACATCTTAATTTGACAGTTACATTAGTAACTGGTAAGCTTTCTTACCACCATTTATCTAGATATCACAGCCACAATAGTAACTTGTAACATTTATAAAACCATTTTTCCTGTTAGTAATGTGCATGGATTTTGACTCATCTAGTTGGACTTTTCTATATCAGAAATGTGAAGAGGCAATCTTAGCTTTTTTTGGCTGATTATGAGCTCTCCTATTTCATTGGTTAATATTCTTTGAAGGAAAAGAATTCTTCCAATCACAACTTGAGTTTTGAGATGAATAAATACCCACTGTGTGGATTGAATTTATTAGTTTTAAAATCTGTAGTGAAGTTGCAGAATATCTGCAGAACTTTTGCTAAGAGTGGCATATTTAATAGTGAATACATTTCCTATATTTTTTATCACTGTATCTATTTTAAGTCATGTGCTATTTATTAACACAAATGAGCATTAGAATTCAATAGATTTGATTTGATTTTTTTCTTTTTTTTGACTGTGAAAGATTGAAGCTGACAGCTTATTTTTTACAGAGGAAATAAGTCAATGCTCTCCAGTTGTTATCAGTATGTCTTCTGGGCTTGGAATAGAAACCAATTGTGACAGTTCATGGGAAGAAAGTAGCAAAATCTTCAATTGCCTCATAAAGGGGAGGGTAGAAATCTTTCGGAACATGTGTGAATGTGGAAAACCATTAAACATTTTGGGGGATTATTTCTAAGGAGCCATGTGGCTTTTAATGTCCTCAGTAAGTGAGTGTGTGTTGTCATTTTTGTGTGTCACCTGTGTTGTGAATGGATGGTCTTCTCCTAGAGTTGTATTTTATTGTCAGACTCATTGCTACAGATGAAATGGAAGCAGGTGTCATTTGAATTGTTGGGTTTTAAAATGTCACCATGTACATCATCAGTGGTTGTAAAGGTAAAGGAAAAGTGTGTCATCATGCCCTTGGATCAAGATTCTTGTGTGGCTGGATGGTGGTTTTGTCTTATCATGCAGTAAACTCCATGGTCTTATTTAGTTTAATATGCAGTAGTATTGCAGACAGTGTGTATTGATGTCATACCTATAATGATTAGGCTGACATAGTTCTGCATCCTCTTGCTGCTTGGGAAATTTTGGTGCATCTTGTATGTCACTGCTTTGAACAATGCCAGATGATACAAAAAGGACTGTGGATTTAACAAAATGAGGAAAACAGAGTATGATACTGGGTATTAACTGCACAGTCAATATGTTGTATGTGGTCAAGCTGTCCTTCTTACACTTCACTTCACCTCTTTAACCCACCTCACCCATTCTTGCTGCCAGCCAGTGTGAAGTGGTCAATTAGTGTCACTGTTTCCATAACCCTTACACCTCTCCCATCCATTTTAATCCTCTGACTTGAGTGTTTCCATTTCGTTTAGTATGATCCTAAGTCAGTGCATATGAAAAGGAATTCAAGGATTTTACTTTTGTCATGAAGCAATGATAATGTTGATTCGCACCTTACATATGTTTATAGAACAGAGGGTATCTTTTCTGTCTTTTGTTTTCAGTTTTTGAGTCCCTGCAAGACGATATTCTTACATTTACTTTTAAAAATACCAGTTTTATTAGTCAATACGTAGTAATCGATGCTTCTTAAAAATACTTCAAGTAAAGCAAATTGATCATGCAAGGTGAAGCGATTCGAAGTTTAAGAGATGGCGCTATTGAAGAATCCCATCGCATGCAGAGGTTTCCCCCCACTTTTTTGGCAGTGTTTTGCAGGCTGTACCGGTATGTTATGTGTATGCTAGCCAGAAAGAAATGTGAGCATTTTTTTCGATGTTTCTTGTTCTTCGTAGCCAAAGAAAAAAACTGTCGAACACTTTAAAGTGCATTTCATTGCTAATAAAATTACAACCGTATCCTTGTTGTCACAGGGTTTGCATATCTTTTAACTAAACTATTTCAATATATATCGTGATTATGCAAGAATTGTTCAGAAATTCTCAATGTCTCGATAATTCCGTGTATACACTAGAACATCTGTATAGACAGTTATGTGCGTTTGGATGTTGAAAAATACACAATGACGTTTTTTTGTCAACGAAAATTAAATTTATATATATCTACAATGCAGTCAGTTGTTATCTTGTTTTTTCATTGTTTCCACATTAGCGTATTTCTCAGTGATATTTGTTGACTTCTTAATATTCTTTGACAGACAGAAAATCAGTAATAAATACTAGAAGACAAACCTTGCAAAATGCAGAGAAAAGAAAGGTATGTTCAGAAGCACCGTATGTCGTGATAGTATGCCACGGTTAATTTACTCATTTACTATGTTCAACGGCCCATAGGGGCTCATATGGAAGTTCACATGTTGCCCATCAAATAAAAACTAAGGAGTTCGTATGGACAAATTATAATTGCATGACCATTTAGATTTGGAGCGAGAAGTTAAGAAACATATACCCTCCCAGTTATCAGAACACGGATTTAAATCACCTACAGCCCTATCAAATTTTCCAATATCCATCCTTTCATATGTGCTCTTTCGTATTCACCTGTTCCATCTTGGCGCTTCACTTTTTGCACCTCTGGGCGGACGAACATCAAGCTTCCTGCGGTGGAATTAAGTTAGAGTACCTTTATCAGGGCACGTTTGGTGGTACAGTTTCAACAAAATATGTCATTGTTCGCATTCCGTTGTAATCTTCAAAAGTTCTTTTGATTTCCCGAGTAAGCACCCAAGGGTGACTGAAAAGGCTATTACATCATACCCGCATCCTCCCCTAATTTTGCTTTGCTTTCGATACACTTAAAAGTAAGTTTCAAATAGCTGATATTTTAAAAAGTATTACATGGGTAGGCTTGAGAAGACAGGGGAGAAACTCTGACACACTCGATGTTGACTTTATATTAAGGATTTCAAAAGTAAGACTGCAGGGAATGCCGTTTTGTTTTATAATTATTCCATATCTCCGAATGAATTGTCGATGTTGTTAGATGCACATGAAGTGGCAGAGATCAAAGTGTGGATGGTAATAAAACTCGGGCCCGGTTCAGGTTACCCCCTCCCTTCCCCGGCTTACGTTTAAACATTTAGATTCCATATTTTGAAGTGTATGTCGTTCCTCACTTACCTTCCATTTACATATGTATTTCCCTAATTGCCTGCAATTAGGAGGAATGACGCAAGCGAGATAAGAGCCTTACTGGATAGGACAAGGGCGCCCTCTGTTTTAGGAAGTCTTTGCTTTAGGAATTGCAGGCAATTTAGCGAAATACATATCTAAATAGGAGGTAAGTATCGTCGCTCATAGACTCCCAAACCAGGTAAGTCAGAATTTACTATGAAAACTCCTTGTAAAGTAAGGAAGGTCAAGAAGAGGGTTCATCAGCAATGTCTGAAGACTCACCGCCGGTAGTTGTAGGTTAGGGTATAAACCCAGGTACCTGCTTAATGCCAGGGAAGAGACGACCGCGTATTTGGTCTAGTGGTAGAGCATCCGCCTCTCACGCGGGAGGCCCAGGTTCGATTCCCAGGTCGAGTCATACCAAAGACTTTAAAAATGGAACCTTCTGCCGTTGTGCGTGATGCTTCGCATAAGCAATGGAGTAAAGGAAAAGAAGCCAGTGAGCCACAACTGTAAAAAAGGCCGTGGCCGGCTCGACTTGAACCATTTGGTTGTAAACTGGGTCGTTAAACCTCATCTAACTTACGCCAGAGACATAGCATATGTCTATGGACTCTGAAGACAGGGATATGATCGCTTGCTAGTCGGAAAGAGACAAAGTACCTTACGCTACGTCAACGGGATTCACCAATTGTGGTCACTGGCGTACGCAGGGGGGGGGGGATTGGGCCATGTCCCCCTCACGGATGCCAATTTTTTTTAGATCCTAAAAATACGTAATTTTTTAACACAAATTTTTACTTCAAAAGGTAGCATATGTGGCACCAGATTGCATCTAAGGACTCCTAATTTTTAAAAATTTTCAAAGGGGGGAGGGGTTATCTCCCCATGGCCCCCTCACTGACGCATTTTTTTTTTAGTTCCTAAAAATACGCAAATTTTGAAATACAGATTTTACTTCAGAAGGTAGCATATGTGGCACCAGATTGCACCCAAGGACACCTAATTTTTCAAAAATTTTCAAAAGTGGGAGGGGTTTCCCCCTCCCCTTAGACCCCTCCCCAGGCCGTTGATCACTGATGCCTTTTTTCTTGTAGTTCCTACAAAAACGCAAATTTTGTGCACACAAATCTTACTTCAAAAAGGTAGCATATGTGGCACCAGATTTCTTGTAAGGACACAAAAATTTTCAAAAATTTTCAAGAGGAGGGGTATCCCACGGTGGATCTCCTCACTGAGGTCAATTTTATTTCAGTTCCTAAAATACGTCAATTTTCTAAGACAAATTTTACTTCAAAA
>WURT03113708.1:0-11983 GCA_009936505.3 Holothuria glaberrima
GCCAGTGAGCCACAACTGGAAAAAAGGCCGTGGCCGGCACGACTTAAACCAATTGGTTAGAAACTGGGCCGTAAAACTTCATCTATCTAACTAACTACTGCCACTGACATACAGTAGAGGTTTTTACTAACAATGGTTCCCCAAGAATTTTACCATTAGCATTTGCTCTATTGCATCGCAAGTATAAATAAGGGGAATTGAAAACCCCTGTAAGATCCCTAGAAGTATCTTAAATCAAAAATCAAAAATTTGGTTATTTAGTCTTTTACTGGGTGAGTTATAATAAGTCATTTAAACGGACAGGGTAGTTTACTTCTTTATTTTAAACCTTGATGCTGAGAGCTTGGTCAAGTTTAGTTCCTCAGTAAGAGTTTGGCTAAAAACAAGATCAGACCTTATAGCAATAAATACCCCTCCCATGTAGTTAGTAACATTCTTACGAATAGTTGTGTGAGTGGGTATGCAGAATTGAGTGGTGTCGCTTAATTTAGTTCCATTAAGTAAAATAATATCGGGCTTGTAATCATTAATGTAATTGTAAAGAGTTTCTAGTTTATTCAGTGTCTATTCAGTTTCAGTTTATTTTTCAACAAATTTACATATAATACAATACAGTTACAATGTCAAGACTTGGGAGTGGAAGAGGGCTGGAGAAGCATGCAGGTGCTTTTACGAGCATCTCTCTTTAGCAGAAATAAATCATCGTATAAGTAGACACACAAAAGAACAACACATAAAACAATAACATGTAGAGAATAAACGTAGTAGTGGCTTAAGCATTGTACCTCTGTAAAATATGATCCTTTAAGTGTTTACAAAATATACTCAATGGACTTAGAATTTTTAATGTTGTTATCAAGATTGTTCTACAAATGTGGACCCATGACATAAAGAGAACTATTTAAAGCTTGTATGCAAAACCTAGTTATATGAAACTTGTCGGACTTCCTAGCGTGGTAGTGATGGTAATCCCGGTTTAAGTTAATTATCAAAAATTATGAGCAAGATACCGTTAACACACTTGGACATAAGGATCGAGACCTGATAGCCTACCTATAAACATCAAAAATATTTAAAGTTTTAAGATAAAAGAAAAGCCCCTTAGTAGCAGCACAATATTTTGAGTTTGTAATCAGCCTTGTTGCTTTTTTTCTGAAGGAGATAAATACGACTAAGATACGACTGGTACGTATTTCCCCAAACAATTTTACAATATGAAATTTGTGAATTAATTAGAGAATCATATAGGAATTTCATTATTTATGATGGTACATAACTGTTGATTCAGTGAAACACTCCGGTAGTCTTTGAAACTTTTGAACAAATATTATTAATGTGGTTTACTCAAGAGAGATGCGAGTCGAGGTAAATGCCCCAAAATTTAATTCTATCAGAAAAAGACACTTTGGTTTTATCTATGTAAATTCCAACATGCTTTATCTTTTTCTCTGATAGGGGTGAAAAACCATATAAGTGGTTTTAGTCATATTTAACGATAGTTTATCTACTTTAAACCAGTTCGAAATAAAAGTTAATTCATCATTAATTACACTTGTAGCTACATGGATACTTCTATGTTTATAAAGAATACTGGTATCATCGGCAAACAAGGCAAAACACAGCTTAATTGAAATATTGGAGAGATCATTACTATAAAAAAGAAACAGGAGAGGCCCTGGATTAGATCCCTGGGGAACTCCACAGGTAATAATTTTGGGGAGGGGAGATTGCTTATGGATTTTAACACTTTGACTTCTGCCTATCAGGTAACTCTAAAACCAATCAAGTACTACTCCACGAATCACATAGTGTGCAAGCTTCCCTTGTAGAATATTATGATTAACCGTGACAAATGCTTTGAACTGATCACGGAAAATGCCAATAGTAACCTCTTCACTATCAAAACCTTTTGTGATGTAATTAAAAATGTACAGGGCAGCCATACAAGTTGAAAAATACTCAAAAAATCCAAAGTGACGATGCGAGAATATATCATTGTTATCGTCTGTGTGAATGTGTTTATGTGTGTATGTGTGTATGTATGTGACACTTCGCTTGTAAACACTCTTATCTCAAAGCCCAAGGAGGGTAACCTCTAGGGATCTCGTACTTTTCACGTTAATACCCTTCATTGAGTAGATGATCGCTATTGTTTTCAGTGAAGTTCAAAGGTCATTTGGGGTCACCAGAGGTCAAATGGTGAATACCTTCCAAGAACTTGTAAACACTATCTCAAGAAGGATAAACGTGAGGAATCTCATACGTGTCACGAGGATTGCACATATTGAATAGATGATCCCTATCGTTTTTGGTGGAGATTAAAGGTCAGTTAGAGTCACCAGAGGTCAAAAGGTTAAAATCGTCCAAGAACAATATCTGTGAATGTAAAACTTAGTTAATTGGAAACTTGTTGTGTGGCTTGCTTTAATTTGGTAGATATTTGCCCTGAAATTTCACTGAAATTAAAAGTCATTTGAGGTCAAAATTGGCATTTTCTTTAAAGGTCATTCTATGCATATGGCATCACCACACTATGGATGAAATGCTGATCTACAGCTTTGACCAGTGTCGTCTGTACGTACTATACACTGTAATAAATTTTGCACGTCGTACAGTAGCTTCTGCAACTCTGTTCGCAAATGCTATAATAGCCCTCGGACGGCGCGGGATGGACTCTGCTACTGATATGTAAAGGTGTTATGCACTGTTCGAGCTCTAATCGAGCTCCTTCGTATATACAGTACGGATTATATACGTAGCACCTCAATCCTCAACATGGCGTTATGAATGATAATAAGTTTCGCGACTTGTAATTATAACCTTATTTCATGTCTCTAACCTTATATAAACTCGAGACATGATATCATGTATGATAATGTGTTTCAAGACAAGTGTAATACCATACAAAAAAAAAAAAAAAAAACGTGAGGGTTTGAGAGTACAAGGTAGCAACAGTTACAGTACTACATAGTATTGCATTTGCAAAATTTGTACTTTGAAGATACCACTGATTGGGAATGTTTGGGGTCATTACAAAGGTTTGTATTCAATGAGAGTTCGTGTTGCCAACTTAGCTGCTGTTTAGTTTCAGCTTTTTGTGCAATTTAGGCTCTCCTACTACTGCCTGTACAAATACCCTATACTAGTATACACTGCTCAGTATAGGCCTTTTATGTATTTTAACTTAGGCCTAGGCCCAGTACTTAGTAGTAATAAATGCTGAGAACACCCTTGGTAGGGCCTAGCCAACGGCACAGGCAGTTCTAACGTTATTAAGTGCACACATAACGTTATCAGGAAAGGTGGTGAAATTCCATGACAAAGTAGAGAACAGTGTCAGTAGTCAGAGATGGTTATATAGCCTAGGCCTAAAGATAGGTCTTTGGTTTTTTTCCCATTGCCAAATTCTCTCATCTGGAGTTTATTCAAGAAGCAAAGGGGGTAGATAGATGGTAGTCAAAGTTTAGGAAAGCATTAAACTGCTCACGTGTGTAACAACCACTTTTGTCACAATTACCACTTTTGTGACAATTATTGCCCACTTTTGTCACAACAACCACTTTTGTCACAATCATCGCCCACTTTTATCACAACGGACGTCACCATTTTTTTGTCACAACAATCGCCTATATTTGTCACAATTTGACAGGACACCACTTTTGTCACACACATGGCCCACTTTTGTCACACACATGGCCCACTTTTGTCACACACATGGCCCACTTTTGTCACACACGTTGAGATCCTACTTAAGCGTTTTATTTAAGTGGTTGAAGTATGATCACACAACTTCGCGTACACACAGGGAAGGGAAAAGAAGTCCAATCCCCAAAAATTTTACCAGGATGATTTAGTACAACAACTAGTGCACAGCACAGCAATCATAAAATTTCTATTTTCCACACCCAACCCCACCTCCACTCCATCTTTTAAAGAAAAATGAGACTTTTACTGTAAGGGCTGGAAATGAGAATCCTGCTCCCATTTTGAAGAAAATTTTAAGGCATTACCAACACACAAGTTTTAGTCAAAATTTCAGGCCACTATTTCTTGACTATACGGGATGCTAAAAAGGGCGCTTCGAAAATTATTTCTTGAATTTAACTTAAGAACATGACATCGTACATAGTTGGTAGCAAAGGGTACAAATAGTCTCTTGAAGATCCCAAGCGGGAATATAAATCATCGAGCTCAAAAGTGGAACGAAAGAAAGGATAAGGGAAATGGGGAAAGAGAAAGAGACGACGGAGTTTAGAGAAAGAAATATAAGAAGAGAGTAGAGGAACCGTAGAGACGGCATACAGAAATGAGTTAGACAAGAACGTTTCTCCATCTCTTCATTTTGTTGATCATACATGCATATGAGAGATCAAGGGGGAAGGAGAAACCGACCTAAAAGTAACTGTTGTATGAAATGATGAAATGACAGACGAGCCTACTGTATTGTACTAATAGTATGCTAGTTTCTTTTTCATATTTTAGTCGTGGATATCGTTCAGTCATCTTATTGCTGTCAAGCGCCTCTTTTTTCTGAGCTTTCTGCGTTGCAAGGTGAAAACGACTGGTATGTAAGGTCTGAACTACCTAATGACCCCACTGATCTCTATATAAATATATCTGTGTAGAGCTTGTCGCAAGATTTTTGAAGTCACCAGTCCGACATCTTGCCACTCCCAAAATATGTTTAGTAGTTAAGATAGTGTGAAACTGTGTAAAACGGTAAGGTTCCCTTCAGATAGAACATGACCAGGTAATTGATTTTGAAATTAGAATAACGTGCCAACGTGTATTGTAATCGATTGGGTGACTGTGTTTAATATTCCTGCAGCCCATTGTTGATCTATTTACAGTGAAAGTGATATAGAAACTTCAGCCCATCCTGCTACCTGGGCCCTGCCTTTGGCCGTAGGCAACAGAAATTCGCATTAGTGCAGTATGCACACGGCAGCGTTAGCAGTCTGTATGGCCATCCTGCCTGCTGGAATAAGATTAATGCTAATGTTTCTCAAGTCTTATCTGAGAAGTGGGGCCCAAAGATAAGAGTGGGGGGAGGGGGCTCCGCCCTTGTAGGGTCCGGCCCAGATTTGTTTTTTAGACAATAAAGAGAAATGATCGTCCAAGCCAAAAAATACTTTTCCTTTCAACACATCTTTTGTTCACTGTTAAAGGTAACATTTCCCGGCTTGCAGGCTATCTGGGAATTATGAGAGGTGGGGCATGTTGTGGGCCTCACATAGGTTAGCGGACCCATATAGACCCCACTGATTTGTGGACCCCACTGATTTGTGCACATAAGATTTTAGTGGAGCCAAGGTAGATTATGTACCTACTTATGTATACTTCAAGGGCCGTTTGTTCCATTTAGGCCCCGTACCATTCTATTTTAACTTACATGTGGGCGATTATCTATGGACCAGCTTTGTGTATAATAAAAGAAGTCATGAATATTGTTTGCAGCTGGATGAATATTTACTTTTCTCCCCCCCCCCAAAAAAAACCCAAAATGCATCTTTTAAATATACTCTATGCTCACGGTTCCGTCCAGGATACTTCGTGGGCCAGCCATCGATCACTACACCAACAAAATATGATCAAGGTAACCCGCTCAAGGAGCCTCTATGGGCCAGCAAAGGCCAATTCCATGCAGCCTGTGGCCCAGGTTTCTCTACATGCACGTGCCCAGCCGAGGCTATGTGGCCAGCAAACAATCAGTTCGAATTTACGATGTCACAGCGGAAAGACTGCTATGATAACCTAGGCCCTTGCTGGGGACCATAAAAAGACCGTTAGTCTACTTGGGATCATAAAGCTTTTCAGAACGATGCACTCGTGACCCCCACCCATGGGAGAATTAAGCAAGTTACCAGGTCAAACTACATAGGACTATTCGGTTTAACCAAGACTTTGTGCCCAAAAATTATACTGCCGCATGGACCTAATTATAACTGCCTATTCTAGCCAATATCCACCCGTGACTGAAATCCCATAATGCCCACAAATAATGCATTTAGGCCCCGCGCTGGTATGTCCATTCTGCGATCATGAGATTGGCCAGCTAATTTCATTGTGTCGGTTTGCTATACGGTACATGCACTTGGTCCAGTTTTCACATCTTGTCTATCTAGCCATCAGATGAATGAAGTGCCCGTGACCCTCTCCAGATCTCTCCATTATTTCCCGTTGACATGTTACATATTTAAGGGAGGGAGGCCTGAGATCCCCCTCCGTAGTCGTAATTTCGGTCTTTTGATGTTGAGATATCGAAAGATCCATTCTCCTCCCTACTATGAACTTCGTTGCGTCCAGTACGGTTTGGTAGCCTACTTACATGTCACCCCCTCCTTTCAGCACCATCCAAAGGGTAGTGCCCTTCCATGGGTGAAAATTGAAAGGAAGGGTCCACCCCAGTGTCGATTATTTATAGTAAGGCCACCTGGTTTTCCGTTTAAATGGTAATATGAACTGCCCATTCGGGGTTTCGATCAGGCAACGTTCCCGATCACTTGGTCTTTCCAAAGGCTGCTTTCCTCATTTCCTCATTCCCTTAGTTCGAATTTTCAAACCAGTTGCTGTTTACCTGTTCCCAGCCAAAACGTTTATTCTGCCCCCCCCCCCTATTGGCACATGAATATGAGTTGTAGAAAGTATTTAAAATCATTTTCTCCAAAGACCCCTTGCTACGTACCCCACATATTTCCAGAAGTGAACACTGAATCACAGTCCCTATTCAGTGAGCATAAGAATACATGCTAAATATATCTCATTCCAACTGAACCGATGGGTGTGACAAAAGTGGGCCATGTGTGTGACAAAAGTGGTGTCCTGTCAAATTGTGACAAATATGGGCGAGTGTCGTGACAAAAGTGGTGACCTCCGTTGTGACAAAAATGGGCGATGATTGTTACAAAAGCGGTTGTTGTGACAAAAGTGGGCAACAATTGTGATAAACGTGGTTTGGTGAGACAAAAGTGGTATTTGTGAAAAACGTGGTTGTTACACACGTGTTTACAAATCTCAATTTAAAGTGCCTTTTCTCTTTTCTTTTTGGCTGAGTGTAAGGGAGGGTGTTGTCTAAAGCCCCTCCCCTTTGAGTAAATGTTGTCTTTGTAAGGTCGCTAAAATGGTACTATCTTTGACAAAGCTTTGAAATGATTATAGTTTTAGAAAATTCTCATTATAAAGAGTTTTTGCTATGGCATGACACGGTGCAATGCCATTGGTGCGTGTCTTTCGTCTTCTTAGTGCGCTTCTTAAAGGACACCATCAGTTGGTGCGTGGTTTATAGGCAACGTCTAGTATGTGTCAAAAATGACACTTTCTAGACCTCCAAAGTTGCATTTTAACATTTATTAGAGTTAATGCTTTAGAAACTATGAATTCAAGAAGAAAATTTAAAACTTGAAACACGCATTCAGTTAACTCACTTTGTAAGACAAGAGAGAAAACAAAATCTTTATACAAGATCATCAATTTTAACAAGGTAATCATATGCTATTTTATAATCGTATGCTGTGGCAAAGTGTGGGAAAAAACACTTATCTTAAGATCAATAGGGTCTTCAGCCATAAATGTATATAAGTATCGTAAATGAGGACGGAGATTCATTTGTCAGTGCGAGTTAACAGCAAAAACGTCCGTCTGCGTCAGGGCCTCCCCGGGAATTGTTTGTTAAAATGAACCTTTTTATGTGATTTTCCCGGCTCTGAAAGCCTTAAAAATTTCATCGGGACAGTTTTTCAGTGTTCTTTTTAAGTAGGCCATTTTTGAATTAGGGTTTGGAAATCTCAGGGAGCAGCTGCCCCCTTACCCCCTCGCAGGCTACGGCCCTGGTTAATGTATTTATTAAACAGTGCTTGGCGGTCAAAAATTACTCCTAAAAATTTGGCGGATCAAAAAGACATATGTCCCCGTGTGAAACTCTTTCCTGTCAATACGTAGGGAACGATAATGATTCTGATTCTAGAGGCAGTAGTTATTCAAAGGTTTCCCCAATTCAAGATAACAGGCTGGTTGGAATATAATAATGGGGGTAAAGATGGCTCTTGTTAGGCTTAACCAATTTTCCAAGGATCGGGAAAATAGCCAATTTGAATAAATTATTGAAAAAGTTAAAAGAAAAAGTGCAATCAGACTATTATTTTTAACATTCTATAAGTTACCTTATCAGTCCCAGGGGAGGAGTAATTCTTACCTTCTTCAAGAGCCTGGATAATGTCGTCAATAGTAATTGGGTTATTGGGAAGAATGTTTTCGGTGAAATTAAAGGAAAAACTTTCTCTATTTACATCAAAGTTATCAACCAAAGGTTTGAAATTCTGGTCACATTAAGGGGTGTTGTGAACTTGGGTGTGTGATAGTGTTAGCCAACAGGTTAGCCTGATCTTGATCATCTTGAATTCTTATGCTATTACTACAAACAATTTTAGTGATTGGGGATTATGTTCTTTTTAACTCTCTTCCAGAAAACACCAGGGTTGGTTTCATTATTTACTTTGTTACAATAACTCTCCCAGTCTTTTAAGTTTTGTAATTTGATTTCTTTTCGTATCTTAGAATTAAGTTTACTTACTTGTCTTTTGGTATATGGGTCGTGGTTGGAATTATAGTGCCTTCTGAGATTACGTTTTGCTCTATTTATTAAATTCATAATTTTAGTATTAATTTTAAAAGATCGATTTCTACATTTCGTTAACAACCAAATTTTATGAAAGCCTCCGACATGGAATGAAAGAGGTCATTAATTAATTTGTCAAGGCTTTATATATATTTCCATGTTATTTAACATATTCTGTAGATTAATAGCATCATTATTTAAAAGTTCTTTGTACCCTTCCCAGTCAGTGATTCTGTGGTTCCTATAATACTCAGTAGGAGAGCTTTTACCTTTATCAAGACTACACCTAGTAATAACAACATAGTAATCCCTGAAGTTGGGTTCTTCGAAAATAGAGTTGAAATATGTCTTTTATTAAACTTATCAGAATTAATAATTAAATCTAATAGTCTTTCGCTATTATTGACTGGGTCCCTCCTAGTTTTGGTGTTCGTGTTACTGGCAACTACATTAAGTGAACTGTGGTTCTATTACAACCACGGAAGGTGTAGTGAGAGTTAGGGTCCCCTATTAGAAAGGCTTTCCTTTGCATATACTTACATGTATTATCATTTACGTAATTAGGTGGCCGAGTATAATAGACTAGGCTTTTCACTGGGTGAGGGGAATCTATAACTGATACTAATTACCGTACTTGGCCATTTTGGCATTTATCGGAATTAGTCTGTGTATAAATAAGGTCATTGTGACTGGAGGTATCTTATCTAATAGTAATAAAATTTGGGATATGATATGGGCGGTCATGAGGCAATTTGGTTTCGTTAAGTAAACTTAAATCTGGATTATAGTCTTCGATATAGGCATAGAGAATTTCTAATTTGATTCTCACCCCATTTATATTTGTGTACAGAAATGTGAGATCTTCTTGGTTATTGATTTGTTGGATGTTGTGTGAGCGGTGTTCCAGTTGTACGATGCTTTTTAGGAACGTTGACCAGTTGCTTTATGAAAAGTTTTTCTCCTTCGATGGAGATATTCAAGTACGATAAAGGCAGGGTGGCTGAATTATTAGTGATGTCGCTAGTAGAAATCTTTATGTTGGCCTTTTGGGAACAAGCTTTTTTCGGATTTTTCTATTTTTATATTTATTTCCACTTGCTTAGTTTTTGTTGCATCAGCATAGGACTTTGGTCCTTGATCTGATTGAATTTTTGAAGCCTCAAGTCTTGTTTTCCTGTAACTCGTGCAGACCTTATAAATCGCAACGTGACTACCTTCACAGTTGGCACATTTTTTCTTCTCTTGGTAACAGACATTCTTTTAACTGGTGCAACCCACCACATCTTAGACATTTCGAATTATTTTTGCAGTCTTTGGGAGTGTGGCCGAAGCCTTGACATTTGAAGCACGAAATGATAGATGTTAGTTCTCTCTAAAATTCGACTCTATGCTTGACATAGCCTAAATATAGGTCAGAGGCGATAAGATCTTCGCATTCCTCTTTGTTTTGAAAAATAACCTTGTCTCTCCACGTAGCTTCTTTGATAACATTAGAAATGGAACGTTCAATATATTTAGGCTCGTAAGCCCGGTCGATTAGAGATAATTTGATTTGGTTTTCCGTGACCTCAGAATAAACACCACAAATTGTGACACCGGAACTTTGAATATTTTTGTTTTGTGCTAGTTTGGCTTTACCTTATTCAGAATCCTGTGACCAAGGCTTGAGAAGTGTATTAGCCGATCTTTCATTGGATGGAAAAATGAAGTTATTTCTGATTGGTTTTATTTCTTCAATTATAGCATTTGGTTTCTCTCTTTTGATGAGGTCTGAGAGTTTTAAAGCATTTTTAATAACATTTGGATTAATGTTTTGAACCAGAATTTGTTGGGTTTCTTTGATTTCTTTTTGGTTTTTTGTTTTGGTCTTAAATTTGAGTTGGACACTGGCTTTCATTAATAGATCGATTCCTGTTATAACTAGCCACTTTTGTTTTTCCATTTGCTGTTTTAAGAAACCACAATGAATCACTCATCGTCATTAATCAATGGTGGGCCCTCTATCTCCCGTTGGTCAGCAATCTTGTTAGACTGACTACCTAACTGCCAGATATCAAAACAAAACAAAATAACTTAATATTGAAACAAAAAAAAACAAAAAAAAACGAACGAAACGAAATTTAAAGAGACTTTAAATCGACAAGTAAACGAAGACGAAAAGTAAACAGTAGCTAGAATGAAGCACTTGACATTTCTGGAATTGCAGAGCTCAGAGAAAATACGTCAACTTGAACAAAATCCAAGCAAGGGAGTAATTACAGAAACCTTATTTGTTGGGAATTAAAACCGTTCGAACGGTTTCTGCCGTTCCTTCGGAATTTAGCCTACTAATTTAAATGAGAGTATGTGTTTAACAATAGCTGAGCGCTTAGTCTACGGTACTTTGGACACTTTAAACTGGAGTGCTTGAGGAAGGAGAATACAAAGCCAAAGGGGGAGATAATGAGAAGTTTGAAAGAGCAGAGCATGTTGGTTCGGAGTGCCCAAAGGAAAGGAACTCTGACTGCACCGCTCCATGTAAGAACAGGTCATCACTCACAGGTGCTCTAGCCAGAGGTTACTAACCTAATTGGGCACCCCACCCCACCCTCAACCAATCGTTCTACTTCTTCCCAATTTCTATAGTTTAAGATATCAAGAGGAGATTTAAGATTATTTTGGGGGTGAGTGGTAAGGAGTTTAATTAAAATGTTAAAAGCGAGTGGGTCTGAGGAAAGATAAGAGCGTGAGAGTGTAGTGTTTAGATCGGTAATACGCTCAGTGATAGTTTGAGAGTTTGTTGTAACACTTGTTTTTCGGAGATATAACTTGGAATTTTGTAGGCTACTCTGTTGTCTGTAGAGTAAATTCTTTTTTTTTTATTTTGGTAAGGGAGGTAGTAAGATAACATATTTCCGTTCTCGATAATTGGTCTGATAAAGGTTTTGTAGATTTTTACTCCAGTTTCAGGTTTCAATTAATTGTAACGTAATAGTTCCTTTAAGGTTTGTAGACGACCGCATGCTTCAACATTGATAACATCAACATCGTTCTTAAACAATGCACGGTGATCAAATAATACTCCTAAAATTGTGGCTTTCTTATAGTTAGAGACTACATTATTAAATAGGGAGGCAGAGATTCTTTGATTATTTTTGTTTTGTCTTTGAAATCAACCAGCTGAGACTTTTGAGGATTAGTCTTGTGACGGACCTAGGAGTCCTATCTGTCGTAGTTGAGGGCGCCCTATTTGAGTTCTGGGGCTTGTTATTGTAGTGCGCCGCACTACAATCTTGTTATTACTAGCAGACTGCTGGTAGCACACCACCAATTATTCCTCCATTGACTTACACACTAATTTGGGTCCATTTCGTGGCCCCTGGACCCTTG
>WURT03113719.1:0-11983 GCA_009936505.3 Holothuria glaberrima
AAGGCCGTGGCCGGCTCGACTTGAACCAATTGGTTGGAAACTGGGCCGTTAAACCTCATCTAACTAACTAACTCCAGTGACCTCAAATGACCTTTGACCTCCACCAAAAACAATTAAGTTCTTCCTCCCAACATGGCAAACCTATATACCAAAGTTTTGAAAAGTGTCAGTCACTGCTACCTCAAGATATCGTGTTTACAAGGTTTTCGGCTTTTGACCTCAAATGACCTTTGACCTCCACAAAAAAACAACAGAATTCTTCCTCTTAACATGACAAATCTACATACCACATATGAAAAGTGTCGGTCATTCTTATCTCAAGATATCACGATTACAAGGTTTTTGGACTTTGACCTCTTGTGCCCTCAAATGACCTTTGACATCTAACAAAAACAATAGGGTTCTTTCTCTCAACATGGCAAATCTACATACTAAATATGGAGTGTCAGTCATTTCTATCTTGAGATATCGCGATTACAAGGTTTTTGGACTTTGACCTCTGGTGACCTCAAACGACCTTTGACCTCTGCCAAAAACAACAGGATTCTTCCTCTCAACATGGCAAATCTACATACTAAATATGAAAAGTGTTGGTCATTCCTATCAAGATATTGTGATTACAATGTTACGATAGGGTTCTTCCTCTCAATATGACAAATCTACATATGAAATATGAAGTGTCGGTCATTCCTATCTCAAGATATCGCGATTACAAGGTTTTCGGACTTTGACCTCTGGTGACCTCGAATGACCTTTGACCTCTGCTAAAAACGATAGGGTTCTTCCTCTCAATATGACAAATCTACATATTAAATATGAAGAGTGTCGGTCATTCCTATCTTGACATATCGCGATTACAAGGTTTTCGGACTTTGACTTCTAGTGACCTCGAATGACCTTTGACCTCTGCCAAAAACAATCGCTTTCTTCCTCTCGACATGACAAATCTACATACCAAATATGAAAAGTGTCGGTCATTCCTACCTTGAGATATCGCAATTACAAGCTAAGTGTCACAAACCCACATACAGACACACACATACAGGTTATTTTCCTATCAAGGAGGACCTTATTGTTCTTTCCTTTGCATTTGCTTCCTTAACCCTAACCTTAACAATAGATTGTCTATTGTTCGACACCTGAGGACCCTTGAAATCTATTGTTCTGACACTTGAGGACCTCATCTTGATAAATGTCCTCACCTTGTATGAAATGTTGGGTACATCCATACATACACACACACACGACATCACCACTGCATAGATTCCTTCGGCCTTCGGCAAGGAATCAAAAACAGGGTTCTCATTCTCACCATAACACATCTGCATACTATAAATGAAATCCATCCAAGTTTCCTTCCTAGATTTTCTGAGTTTGACCCCTGTGACCCCAGATGATCTTGGACCTCTACCAAAAACTATAGGGTTCTTCCTCTTACCATAACGCATATACATACTAGGTATGACATTCATCCAAGCTTCCTACCTCACGATATTGCGTTAACAAGATTGTCAGGGTTTGACCACTGGTGACCTCAGATGACTTTTGACCTCCACCAAAAATAATAGTTCTTCCTCTTATTACAAAGCATCTACATACTATAAGTATGACATTCATCCAAGTTTCCTACCTCAAGATATGGTGTTAACAAGGTTTTCAGGGTTTGACCCCCAGTGACCCCAGATAACCTTTGACCCCACCAAATATGATAGGGTTCTTCCTCTGACCATAACACATCTACATACTAAGTATGTCATTCATCCAAGCTTCCTACCTCAAGATACTGTGTTTAAACATAACATGAATACAACGCATTATGGGAACCAGCAACTAGATGCTGTACAAAGTATCCATTTTCATCCTGAATAGCTGCTGCTTACTTATCAGCCAAGATATCCCTAAAAAAATTATCAAGTTCAAATCCTGAATACTGCAATTTTATACTATGGGCCAAAAGTATTTGATTTCAAGTAAAAACGTAAAAAATCATTAACGTGACGATGCTGAAAAGAATATTAGCTACAGCTATAGTGACCGGCTAGTATGTGTGACAAAATCTCAATACATGTTTCAGTACGTATTGAGATAACAAAGAAAACCAAGTACTGTTCATCTGGGCTGTATGACGATATATGGAATTACTCCTGCATGCTAATAAAGTAACTGAACCAGAAAGCCAAAAGGCTTATTGATACCTTGACTTGACATATGTACATATTGTAATAAACATGAATCATCCACATTAAACGCATGAGATCCCTCACAGCAACCCTACTTGAGATATCATGTTAATACGGTTTTGACCTCTAGTGACCCCAAATGACCTTTGACCTCCACCTAAAAACAATGAGGATCATCTAATCAATATGGGCAATACACACAGTAAGTATGAGATCCCTCACAGTTGCCCTTCTGGATATATCATGTTTTCAAGATTTTGACCTCTGGTGACCCCAAATGACCTTTGACCTCCACAAAAACAATAGGGATCATCTACTCAATATGGGCAATCCATATGCTAAGTATGAAATCCCTCACAGTTATGCTTCTGGAGATATTGTGTCTGCAAGATTTTTACCTTTTGACCTCTGATGACCTCAAATGACCTTTGACCTCCACCAAAAAAAAACAATAAGGATCATCTACTCAATATGAGCAATCCACATGGTAAGTATGAGACCCCTCACAGTTATCCTTCCGGAGATGTAGTGTTGATAAGATTTTGACCTTTTGGCCTCTGCTGACCTCGAATGACCTTTGACCTCCACAATAAACAATAGGAATCATCTTCTCAATATGGGCAATCCATATGCTAAGTATGAGATCTCTCCAAGTTATGCTTCTTGAGATGTAGTGTTTACAAGATTTTGACCTTTTGACCTCTGGTGACTCCAAATGACCTTTGTTCTTCACCAAAAACAATTATAGTGATCATCTACTCAATATGAACAATCCACATGCTAATAATGAGATCCCTCTCAGTTATCCTACTTGAGATATAGTGTTTAAAAATTTTGACCTTTTGACCTCTGCTGACCCCAAATGACCTTTGACCTCCACCAAAACTAATAGGGATCCTCTACTCAAAATGGGCAATCCACATGCTAAGTATGAGATCCCTCACGGAAATCCTACATGAGAGATACCGTTTACAAGATTTTGACCTTTTGACCTCTGGTGACTCCAAATGACCTTTGACCTTCACCAAAAACAATAGTGATCATCAACTCAATATGAACAATCCACATGCTAAGTATGAGATCCCTCATAATTATCCTTCTTGAGATACAGGGTTTACAAGATTTTGACCTTTTGACCTCTGGTGACCCCAAATGACCTTTGACCTTAACAAAAAACAATAGAAATCATCTACTCAATAAGGGGTATCTACATGTAAAATATGAGATCCATTAAGTTAACTGTTCTTGAGATAGAGTGTTTACAAGCCAAGCGTCACGTACATACACACATTCATACACACACACACACGTCATCACCATCACATAGATTCCTGACTTTGTCAAGGAATCAATAAAGCATTGAATTCATCTTATACTGTAAGTTATAGAGGACCACATGTAGAGGTTTAAAATAAGAGTGAAAGATTAGATACTTTCAGGATTAAAGAAGGCTCTGGGGTTTTCCATTCTACAGTATGCATCTGTAACTTCTATTAAATCACCTATCACTCTTGATCAATGTTGTTGCTGAAAAATTACCCCTCTGGATATGCGCCTACATGGTATCATACATTCACTACTTGATTATACATACTGTACAAGACAACAGGAAATACCAGAATACAGGAAATGGGGGACATCATTTTGTACTAGCATAAGTTATGATGGTTTGTTTGCCATTCAATCCATTGCAAAGGCATTGTATGACTGCTCACAAACTTTCATAGATTGCTTAAATTACTCATTACTGTTTCACAGTAATGAGTAATGATGTTTGGACCTCATTACTGTTTCACAGAAATGAGGTCCAAACATAGATTAACAAATACCAAACTAGAGCACCAATGGTGCAGTAGCTCAAACTGAACCAGAGGTAACAGTTGCCCGAAATTTTAAATTTTTCATAAAATGGCCCAAATGGGAAACCTCGACCATAAATTCCTGTACAACCGGAATGGCCCATGAATTTTTCATAGAATGGCCCATAAGGCCCAAATGGGACCCTGGACCCAAAATTCCTGTACACCCTAAATGGCCAATGACCCAAGGAACATTACCCCTCTGGATATGCGCCTACATGGTATCATACATTCACTACTTGATTATACATACTGTACAAGACAACAGGAAATACCAGAATACAGGAAATGGGGGACATCATTTTGTACTAGCATAAGTTATGATGGTTTGTTTGCCATTCAATCCATTGCAAAGGCATTGTATGACTGCTCACAAACTTTCATAGATTGCTTAAATTACTCATTACTGTTTCACAGTAATGAGTAATGATGTTTGGACCTCATTACTGTTTCACAGAAATGAGGTCCAAACATAGATTAACAAATACCAAACTAGAGCACCAATGGTGCAGTAGCTCAAACTGAACCAGAGGTAACAGTTGCCCGAAATTTTAAATTTTTCATAAAATGGCCCAAATGGGAAACCTCGACCATAAATTCCTGTACAACCGGAATGGCCCATGAATTTTTCATAGAATGGCCCATAAGGCCCAAATGGGACCCTGGACCCAAAATTCCTGTACACCCTAAATGGCCAATGACCCAAGGAACATTGCGCCCAAGTTTCAATCCGTGAAAGTTTATAGGAGATAAATTTGTCTATTTTTCATAAACTGGTCCATAGCCCAAGAACCTGGACCCAAAATTCCTGTACAACCTGAATGGCCCATGACCCAAGGAGCCTTGTTTCCAAGTTTCAAGAAAATGCGTGCCTATGAATTTTTCATAAAATGGTCCATAAGGCCCAAATGGGAACTGGACCCAACATTCCTGTACACCCTATATGGCCCATGACCCAACGAACATGGTTTCCAAGTTTCAATCCATCAAAGAATGTAGGAGATACATTTGCCAATTTTTCATAAAATGGCCCATAAGACCAAAATAGGACCCTGCACCCAAAATTCCTCACGAGGACACCCGCGTCTCTTCTCGAAATGAGCCTTTCCTTGCTTTGCTGGAACACCAACATAATGACTTCGGCCAAGAGGAGGAGGGCTGACGAAAACTTGAGACCCACCCGAGAGCCGCTGAGTCCAGTTTGAGAAGTTCCGCTTCAAAGGATTTCAGGTCTTTGGAAAAAAATCTCCCTTTGGAGTCCATAGCACCACAGGCTGTTAATTTATCCTTCGCTGCCACTGGCATTCTAGGCAGACAGAACAGCTCCTTCCAATCAGACTCATTGACTTTAAAGGCCTTTGCTGCCTTGACGGGATATGCTGACCACTTTCTCCTCTTTGCGATCTCCTGAAATCTTTCTGAACACTCTATATCTACTGAAGACTCACCATTGGAGAAGGCTTCGGTTTATTCAGGGTCAGCTTCAACTTTTTGGCAGGAGGAGTCTGGTTGGTTTGCGGGGGGTCAAAGCCTAAGACTCTACGAACTACTTTAACGGCATTCTGAAAAGCTTGAGAGGTTATAGAAGCACCCAATAACGGCTCTTCATCTTCTGGATCACTGTCTCCTATCGAATCTGGTCTTGGATGGTAAAGGGGCAGGTCCGGACCACGGGTAGGTGACCCTAGATCGGGCGTCTCAACCGGAACCAAAGCATCTCCAGGAACACTCTCTTCGGAGTCTGTCCAATAGTAGTAATAGGGGAGGTAAGTAGGAGCGAAATAGATTGAATGGCCCATGACCCAGTGAACCTTGTGTCCAAGTTTCAAGAAAATCCACCAGAGCATGTAGGAGATACACTTGCCAATTTTTCATAAATGGCCCAAATGGGACACTGGACCCAAAATTCCTGTACAACCTGAATGGCCCATGACCCAACAAACATTGTGTCCAAGTTTCAAGCAACTCCATCAAAGCATCTAAGAGGAAACATATTTTGAACAGTTGTGAACAGACATGACAGACAGATATAGACATAGACAGACAGACAGATAGACAGACAGACAGACAGACAGACAGACAGACAGACAGACAGACAGACAGACAGACAGACAGAGACAGAGACAGACAGACAGAGACCGTGGCAGATCACAATAGCTCAAACAGCTTATAGCTAGTTTGAGCAAATAAAATGAGTGTGAAGGAAAGAGCTACATTGGCAAACATTTTATGCTGATCAACACCATGCTTCATGATAGAAAAAAAAACTATTTCTTATTTCCATTCAAGATTATGAAATTATGAGGGTAAATGCAACCAAAATGTGACAAATGGGGATGGACAATAGCTCCCTAAAACTTATATGAATGTTATAATAAAGGAATAACAAAGAATTGAAATAGTTTGTTGAACTCATACATTATATTTATTAATTTGGACATGTAATGAATACAATTAATACCATTCATCAGTCCAATAATTTTATAGTCTGTCTGTACTGGCTATCTGACTTCTAAGCGCTGATTTTTGGCATTTGTGTCCGTCCACTAAATAGAAAAATTTCAAGGTGAAATAATTCCTAGATGTGGTGATCTATAATGATTACTCATGTTTGGTCATGAACTAGCAGTGAAATATTCAATACCAACCTACAAATCTCAAATTCTGTAAAGTTGTTTATTAAAACAAGCTAGATCAAATGTTGCTAATGTAATGTCTGTCCAATTTGAGTGTTACATTAGTAACAATTAATGTTATCCATTATTCTACAGATGTAGTAATTCATTTGAATATCTTTACATCATTAAACATCTTACCTACAGTTAAGTAACTTGGCAGAAATTTAACAGCTTCACTCTTTACCTTGGCTATAAAATTGAACTTTTAGTGATGTCCCGTCCCCTAGTAGTTATGTTTAGCAAAAAGTTACATTAGCAACAAATAATTTTGGTGTAGTTGCACATGAAATATTTTAGATTTTTTTTATTGCTTTGGGAATGTTTAGGTCATATTCATTGCCAAATCAACAAAAAAGTAATTGCCATTCATGTCCAAATATTTTATATAAGACTATCAGTTTTGGACAGACAAGTTACATTAGCAACAACAGTGCTGTATTGTCTGTCCAGATTGAATTATCATCAATACTGAGGCATACATCATATATTTTTATCATTTGTATCATGCTGTTATGTTTTACCAGTGACACTAATCTGATACAGAAATATTTTTCCTTGAAGTGAATAGAGTAATAAAGGTAGACATAATGTTGCTAATGTAACTCTAAATTATATCACTGCAACACAGTAAGTGGCAATATTTTGGTACTTTGGTATAGTAAAACCAGCAATGGGGAAAAATTAAGGTAAAGTACTGTACAGCATTAGTGTAGTCCTGCTGAAATTAAGCCTTTTCAAACTTGTATTAGTGCATGCAACAGCAAAATAACGTTATTCATCCAAGCCTATTTCCTGATTTTTTTGTCCATCCAACAGTTACATTAGCAACACCTATAAGTATCACAAATACTAATCTGAAAATGAGTTGCTCCTTATTTTCACACTGTTTATGTAGTCCCTTTGCAAAGCGTAAATGGATTGTTGCAAATTTCGTAATTGTCATGAAAAATAATTAGGAAATTTCAAACATTCATGGGATGATAATATTAAATTTTGTCCGTCCACACATTACATTAGCAACACTTTGTTTGTCAAAAAGTTACAACAGAAAAATTGCATCTAAATAAATAACAAAAGTCGAAGTTATCTTGAAGGATGCAGATTTTGTACTGGACACATCAAAGATTATCAACAGCGAAAAGTTTCTGACACAGCACATTTTCTAAATTTTGGTGCCTTGTGGGAGTTAACAGGCCCCATTACTGTAAAATATGCATATGCACTAAAGTAAACTCATACATAAGGTTACCATATTTATTTTCTGGCAAGGAGGGCATCGATCCCCATCCCGGGGGAGGGGTACAGCAGTGTTCTCCACAGGTCTAAATTTTGCTGTGAGGGCGCTTGTCTCTGATCTGGCAGATGACACAGATGGCATCCCGGGGGAGAGGTTTAATGTGAGGGGTTCCCCTCCTCTATGGAAAAACTGCTCACGTAAAGTGGGCTAGATTCAAAATGGAGTTACATTTAGTGTTAAATTTGAATGGAATATATCATCAAGAATTCCTATTTTTTAAGAAGTTTTTCCATCTTTTTTACTGATTTTTCACTCAGTCCTTGGGTAATTCAGAACCACAATGCATGAAGTACATGAACATTAAACTGTTAGACTACATATACCATTCCCATGTTTATTCATATATAGTATAGCTTCACGGTGCCATCTGTTATTTCCAGCCCTGGTACAGTCCGCAAACTTGCTAGTTGCCAAGTGATCGATCGCAAGTGCCATACACTTGCTAGAGTATTCGAAGCAAATAAACCATAGTACCCTATATTAGGAAACCAGCAATCAAAAACATGATTCATGACTATTTTTCAATTAAATACTTAACTTCCAGGGAGACGGAATGTGTTTAATTCACTCTGCAAATGTTTCCAATAGTTTTTTTTGTCTGGGGGGGGGCCAAGGATTTTGTGCGGGCGCTGATAAATGCTCTTCAGATTTTGTCTGGGAGGCGTGCCTGGACAAAACGGCCAGTGTAGAACACAATGTCCCCCTCCCCTTTGGAAATTTTTTCGGTTTTCAAGGGTGTCTAGATGCAAAATGGTCCAATATTTGCTGCTTTAACCAGATTTTCTTTAACTTGAATGAAGTATATGCGTTGGTTTTGAAAGTCAAATCCTAAACAAGAGCCCAATGGTTCCTTGCTAAATGTAATGAAACTGAGCCATGAGCACAGCATAAAAAAAAAATTTAGCTAATGTAAAGTTTGCCTGTAACTTTGGTGACTGCTACATGTTCTTCAAAGTTGTTGGCAGTAAATGTTTACTTTATCTACTAAGTTTCACAAAAGTTGCACAAAACCTGCTCCGTAGACAATGTACATCTTGTGTTAATAAACACATTCAAGCATAAACAAATTGCTCTGAAGAAAATACATAGGCTAGAGGCACTTCAAGGGATACCCACACAGGGAGTATACAGTTACAATTAGTTTTATTCAATTAAGCAATCACAATTCATGCACACTCAAGGGTATCTTGATCCAAATGATCAGTAACTTAGCTCTCTTTATAAAACTAATAACCCATGGCAGCATTTCATTAATCAATTCCGATTTCCATATCCTTATCTAAGGACAAAGCTGTCAGTCAAATAAGAATCTAGTGAACTTTCACAACTGTCCCTCTGCTTTGTGGGCAGGGAATCTGCAATATTAGAAAGTGGTAACCTATTTGATGCAGGTTTTCATAATGGCAGAACTAAGGAAAAAAGATAATAATTTCACCAAAATGTGAGATACTTGGCATCTCTGCAAGTTGTCCCATTTCTATCAGTTATTGGTTGAATGTGATCTTAAAGTGCTGGAATGATACAGCTTTGTGCTTATATTTGACTTTGAGAATTCTTGGGAATTTGCTTTTTAGCATCTGGTGATTTTCACCTCTGACGTTCACAAAATTCATGTGTTTTCTGCTGGATTTAATGCAACACCATGAAAAGAATAAAACCTATCCAAGCATCTTACACTGAGATAAAGTGTTAAAAAGCTTTTCAGAGTATGACCTCCAGTAACCCCAGGTGACCTTTGATCTCCACCAAAAATTAAAGCATTTTCCCCCACCATACCAAATCCAGATACTAAGCATGAAATCTATCCAAGCTTCTTACCTTTCGATATTTTGTTAACAAGTTTTCAAGTATTTGACCCCAAGTGAAACCAGATGACCTTTGACCTCCACCAAAAACAAAGGGTGTCATCACCTTACCATAACATATCCACATACCCAAATATGAAATCAATCCAAACTTCTTACCTTGAGATATTGTGTTTTCACAAGGTTTTCAGTGTTTGACCCCATGTGACCCCAGATGACATTTGACCTCCACCAAAAACAACACATATCATCTTCTTACCATAATGCATCCACACACCTAGTATGAAATCTATCCAAGTTTCCTACCCTGAGATATCGTGATAACAAGGTTTTTGGTGTTTGACCCCTGGTAAACCCAGGTGACTTTGACCTCCACCAAAAACGATAGGGCACACCTTCTTACTATGGCAGATCTATATAACAAGTTTAAGCTTTGTCCAACTTTCCCTTGTTGAGTTAAAGCATACCCATGCAAGTGCCACAGACACACACACATACACACACACGCCAACCTTACTACATAGGTTCCTTTGCTAAAGCAAGGAACCAATAAGTCCAAAAAATGAGTGTTACATTAACTGTAACGTGGACTAGCTCCAACAGTGGTCAGAGCTCTGGACTTCAAGTCATTACGTTATTAAGTCGAACCTCGGTAAATCCTAAGCTTTTTCGTTGTGCTGTTGGACAAGGCACTTCACCCTTGATTGCTTAACACGTTGCCATACCTCATGTGGTGCGTGCCTCCCACATAATTATAATAGGTTCTGTGGTGTCTCCCCTGTCGTGCTGTCTGGTAATGAAGGTATAGCAAATGCCACACTCATTGTAGACAGCAGGTAGGCCAGCGCGCTGCATTTTGCGGTCACTACAAGTGAAGTACTACAACTTGCAAATGTGGCATGTGGGTACAGGGAATCTATAGTCCTTTTATTTGTGAAGAAGTACGAGATTGGGTTATTCTTATTTTTATTCACTATTCACAGCATCGGCATATTACTTGGGCAGGCCTATAGGCCTAATACAACAAGTAAAGCATTCAAAGTATTTAGCCCGCAAAGCAAAATTAGGGAAAACCCTCAGATCATGTGAGAAATACATGAAATCCAGACATTGTGGGCAATTTTACAAATCTGTTTGGACGCCAGCGTGAACCAGTAAAAAGAGGACATGTCCGGGTAAAACAGGACGTCTGGTAACCCGGCCTATTCATACACCAGTTTTGCCTAGTGAGAAGGTACAACATGTGGCACACATGGCAGCTACTATCAAAGTCATCCAACTTCCAAAATTTGATGGGAAGGATTCATTGGGACTAAATTATGCTAATTCACCAACATTTTAAAGCTCAATTTTGCACCCTATTTTCAGTGGCTGGAAAAAGAAAAATATGACATGTCAAAGCGTCTATGATGCCACAACATATTTTTACTTCACAGATTCAGCTGCACAATAAGTTTTAATGGGTTAAGGTGAAGGTTCTATTCTTACACTTTCACTTATGCAATTATATGAAGGGGGGTACCATTGTCACAACTTGTCAAACATTGCCAATGATAAAGTGACAGTGTTAACTACAATTGCAGGTATTGTACATGCTATTTCATGACATTTCTCAAAATTACGTCCATGTGTTGTTTTTTTTTTTTTTTTTTTTTTTCAATTTCCGGAAATATTGTAAGTTTTCTGGATCTACTAATGCCACACACTTTGAAACAGTACACAAGCAATGCAGTCAAGGTGCACTTCAGAAAGAGAAAGCTACAAAAGGATGAAAAAACAGAATGTAGTTTTTGTAATTACATAAATTGCAATGGTTTAAAAGCCATCATGAAGTAAAAGACTTATAAATTGTGCCCAAACTATACAAACAAAATATTTCCTGGATTACCACAATTTCAATACTAACCATTTTCACAGTGATTCCCACTGAATCCAGGAGGACACAAGCAGGATGCTTTTTTATCTGAGCAGACCCCTCCATTGAAGCAATGTGGACAATAAGCATCACAATTCAGTCCTGTCTTGTTATTTGGACAACCTACCAAAGGAAAAAGAAAACCTCCTTACTCATTGTTTCCTAGTGCAAATACAACCAGAAAGCCCAAAGGCTTAGTGATTCCTTGCCATAGAAAATGTTGGGATTTTCTTGAGAATTCTTGGGAAA
>WURT03113730.1:0-11983 GCA_009936505.3 Holothuria glaberrima
ATGTAAGAGCAGTCCTTGCCAAAATTCAGGAACATGTACGGATATGATCAATGGTTTTCAGTGTAACTGTACGTCAGGATACTATGGTCTACTTTGTGAAACCGACCATGACGATTGTGCCAGTAGTCCTTGCACTAACGAGGTATGTGATCTTTTGTAAAGCGTTATGTTTGGCTTTTAGGCTACTCTTTCTCTATCTAAAGTATATAAAGTTTAATGCAACCTTATCATGAAGATATTAATATCAATTTCCAAACACAGATGACATGAAAAAGAGAAGCTGACACCCTTTGGAACACTGCGGTCAAAAGAATGTCTATGAATTTGTTATTTGTGAAGTTAAAGTGGAGTATGAAGGACGTCAATGTATTACCTTTACAAATAGGTCCCTCCCAAAATTCCAGTGAAGATTTTTCAGCTTCCTCTGTGCCTCATGATAACCTTTTCTCCAAACAGATCAAATTATACATTTTGACTATATGTAACGATAGTATAAGTTCTATAATACTGGAGAGTTACCGTTAATGCCATCAGAAGATATCAGACCCAGAAAAGAAATCAGCTTTGCAAGCACAGTAATGCAATTTGAGGCCTAAAAATTAATGCATTTCACTTTGAAACATCAATTGTGCGATAGTAGTTTGACATTTTACTAATATATAAATATTAAAGACATGGTTATTGTTATACGAAATGGTAGAAGAGGTCAAGCTAAAGCTTGAATAAGCAGACTCCCATTTAAATGTTACCCTGTAAAGAACTTTTAAATAACTGACTCTACCTTTCGAAGAAGTGGAAAAGAAGGATTTCATGTTTGTATTACAACTAAGCAGGCATTATTATGCTATCTTTTCCTAACCTCTACTAAGCAGAGCATTTCGTCCCCTTTTTGGCGTATTGACGAGCCGCAAATTGGCATAGTGACGAACCTGTAGATTTGGTCCTTTTTTGCCCAATTTTTGCCCAAATCTGTACATCTTGGCATTACAAATTGAATTGATATTGTAGTATATTTTATTTTCTTCAATTTAAAACATAAAAACCATTAATTAAGCAAAAAACCTCCAACTGAGATAATATTCGTCACTATGTTAAATGGAAATACCGCATATTTTTGAAATTAGGGTTCGGGCTATACGCCAGAAAAGGGACGATTTATTAGCCCTTCATGAAATAGCAATCATCGAACAATCTTCAAATTCGTTGTGGAGATCCTCCAAAGAATACCAACACTCAGTAACAAGGACATGTATTTCTTATACTTTATTTATAATTTTCAGCCTATAGCTTTCAATTTGTAAGAGTTCCACTTACAAACAATTATTATTAAAACGATACACTGAAGTCAATTCAGACTCTAATTTCATTTGAAAACAAATTTTCAGCAACGTCGTTGCCCTTATCAAGTTTAAAAACACTACAGTCTGCTAAAAATGTTACAAATGTTCCACTTTCTGTTATCTGTCTGTTTGTTACAGGGCTCGATGCTGTCGACATGGGTGGTTATTGCAGCAGGTACACTGATAGGGATAGTCCTAATTGTCTTGTTGATCACAAGGTATTACTACAAAAGGCGTAACAGCAGGGAGTTCCCACTTTCTGTTGACAGTTTGCAACCCAGAACAGAAGAAGTACCTCTTCTCAACTATGTCAAAAAGGACGACTTGAACTCTACAGCTCTGCTTCAGGATTCACAACCTTAGCCCTAAAACAGATAAAGTTACTTGCAATCATGGCCTAATTTACCTTTGGAGGCCCTGGACATAAACTAATGTGGGGCCCCCTTCGACTATAATTCTCCACAAGACTACAGTAGCTCAAGTCACCAAAAAAAGGGCAAAGGTTGTGGTCACTTTCACTAGTCCCCATATGAACTCCATAGATCCATAGATATCCATTTTACGTACATGAACGCCTACCAAACTAAAATTAGCACAGATGATCCCAACAAACTGCTCAAAAAATACAATAATGTAATTTTGTGGGGAACCACTTTTGTGGGAGCCCTGAGCACGTGCCCCGCCGTCCAATGCTTAAATCTGGCCCTGAAGTAAACTTTCTAAGATGAGGTTAATAGTGATAAATTATGAACAGACGATGTTATCTTATTGAACTTTGTAACATCGTCATATGGTCGTTGAGTGACTTACTCGAGTGCGGCAATAATCGGCTTATAGCAATTCCTCTCATCCTCTGTGTTAAATATTAAATATGACATTTGCAGAGGACGATGGGCAACTGATTTTGTACGTTTCAAGAATTGAATTCCTCAATAAAACAACCAATGAGAATATTAAAGATAGGAAGGAGAAATTGAGACTTAATTTTCGTCATGTCTGATAAATTTGGAAACCTTTATATGTTGTTTTTACATACACTTTGGCATATATTTAGCTCAGTGAAAATGGTCAAGGAGCAATTTTTCTTTCCTCTGAACATAGTTACAAATGCTTTTATATACATATTTATGTAAAAAAGGATGGAAAGGCTTCGATCCTACACAAATGTTTTAGAGATGTCCTTATTTGTAAGAAAGAGGCATTTGCTCCTACTTCTATGTATGGCTTGTTGTATATACTGGGAACCATGAATGCCATATCGCTTACTGAAAAAGAAAGCAAAAAGAAAAAAATTAAAACACCTTTTATAAATATCAGCTGATATTGTATTTCATTGATTTAAGCATTTTGATTTTGGTTTTGAAGGAAGGTTATGTTTTTTGTAAATGTTAATTTGCTGCACTGAGGTTGAGAGACATGTAGTGAGTACATTGGTCTGGTTTTTTGCTGTCTCTGTTTTATCCTAAAATTCCGACAATATCGGCATTTTAACGTGTTCTGGACGTCTTTTCTTCAGTTTACACAAGTGATTTTTCAGAATGTCTCAGAAAAGCCACTAGATCGCATAACAGGAACATACCACAGAGCCTATTTGCATTCAGCTAGTGCTGCCTCAAGTGTTATACTGAGTGGTAATAAATTAATTACGGTAATAGGATCTGAGATTGTAATACAAAAGTTGTTGGGAAAATGGTGCTTGTCATCATCAATGCCGTTAAAGATAAAATCTGTGCTGAAATTTTGCCACGCCCTACAGCTTTACATTGCTAATAAATGAAAACAGATTGATTGTGTCAAGAAAGAATCTGTGGCTTTAAAACATGAGGTCTCATCACTCTCAAGTAAATTTGAAGAGTTCGAACACTACTCTCAACTGTTTGAGGATTCATAACATCAACGAAAGTGACAGGGATTCAACCGATTTATTAATTATTAAACTTGCCAAGGAAAAAGGGAACTTGAAGTATCCTTGAAGGACATCCATTGTTCCAAACGTAAAACCTCGAAGCCAAGACTGAATTCCTTTAATGAACCCACCAAACCCATAGCTACTATTGTGAAGTTTTCAACATACAATGCACGAGATATGTTGTACAAGGCTAGTACCACCCTTAAAAGAACTGGTATCAAAGAAGATTTAACACCCCCCCCCCCCCCCCCCCGAAGAGAGACCTCTTTCCCTATGCACGTACACCAACAAAACATGAACACTTGACGGGAAATTTTTCATCATTGACAGGAACGATCGCAAGCAAGGGGTCTCGTCTATTACCGATCTGGAATCGCTATAATACCAATATTGAATTTGACAAACCGACAGACTTTCCTGTAGATCTCAAGACAGACGGTTTATTTCTACCATTTCTATTGCACTGAAAAGGAATTCACATTGACGTTTTGATGAACATCATTGTCTGTTCATGGATTTCTTTTCCTGGCGCACCAGCTAGACTGACGCTCAAGTTATTCACTGTAACAGGATTTTCTGAAACTTGTTTTTGTTTTGTTGTGCTTTGCTAACAGCCTATATTGCAGTTTTTCTCTTTCAGATACCCTAGGCTTTTTTTTTCTTTTTTCTAAGGCATTTAGTTTTCTGAATCATCTGTGTTGTGCAGGCTATACCTCAAATCTTTAAATGCTCAAATGAAGTTAGATTTCACATAGTTTGTAGTTTACAAGTTGGCTACATTGAGTGTGCATTATGTGCTCCTCGTTATACTGCATTTCATAGTCCCAATTTTCTTGATAATGATTATTTCTCTGATATATTGATTTTGGTTTTAATCTTAATAACTCCATTTTACACTCAACTTGCAAATACTATAGCTACGATTTCTTTGAAACTACATCTTTGCAATCCTGGAATAACAACCTTAGTCTCTATCATGTTAATGCTAGATCTTTGAACCAGAACATCAATACTTTAGTAACGCCACTGTCTGAATAAGGTCTTCCGCAATGGGAATAACTGAAACATGATTAACTTTTCTGATACTATGCCGAGTCCCTCCATTAAGAGGTATTTCCTTTAACATAGGTCGTTGGTCGTGGTGGTGGTAGAGTTATGCACATTTATTCCGTTCTAAATTTTAAAATGAGATTTGATTTGAGTGTTTCTACTGAGGGAATTTCGGAGTCTAGTTCGCTGAAATTTCCTCTCCCGGATGACATTTATGTTTTAGTTGGGGTATTTGTTTAGTAACAGAAGGGAATTAATAATACAATCACTGTTATAATTGGTTCTACTTTTTTTAACAAATAGCAATTGAGTTGTCTGGTTATCGGTGATTTCAACTGTAACAATTTGGGCAAGAATGATTCAACCAATGATATGCATGCTAACGCGCACAAGTGCGTGTTAGCGCCGAAGGCGCTAGATGGCCTAACTTTTACGCAGTAACGTAATACAGCCATTGCTTTTTTGGCATCGGATGAAACCTGCATGGGGGCCGCCATGACTCTTGTAAGACGGCAATGCAATTCCGAGAAACAAGTATCAACGGTATGTTTAAAAAAGCACCGTGGGTGTAAAAGAAGATTAATAAGTGGGCAAATACGTCATGTAAGTTATATGTTTCACATGCAAAAAGTTTGGTTCAGATCCATTCGGCGTAAAGTAATCTTTTGCCGTAAAATTTCGCTATCTCATCAGGACAGGCAGTTCAGCAACGTCATACACACGTTACGAAAACTGTATTGTGACGTCACCAAAAGGAACGGGTTTGCCGTATTACAGCTCATGCAGTGTGGCTTCATGTTCTACGGTAGAGTCAGGCATCTAGCGCCTTCGGCGCTAACACGCACTTGTGCGGGTTAGCATGCACATCATTGGATTCAACAGATCCCTACATTTTATTTCTGAAAGGTTAACTGACACTAAAGTGCTACTATTCTGGATGTAATATTTTCTAATTCAATTTTTTTTTATTTCTCATACTTCTAGTATTATCATCGACGATATATCCGATAACTTCCCCATTTTAATACAACTAATATTAAATTACAAAGTGATACTAACTACCCTAATACTGTCATTAGAGGAAAATTAGGACTGATAAGCTAGAAAACCCTCGACATGTGCTTGATTGTGAGAACTGGTTACATGTATTTAAGTGTTATAACGTCAATGATGCCTTCGGCAACTATTTCATTCACAATTTTAGTTATTATTTCAAAAAGTTTTCCTCTGGTAAGTTATAACAAGAGTAAATGTAATTTTAGGCAGGTTTGGATGACCGCAGGTATCCTTAATTCGCTACAAAAAACGAAATTGTATGAAAAATATTTACGCAAGCGATAGGATGAAATCCTTTCTGCCTGCAAACATTCTGTAATCGTATCACAAATATAATTAGACAAGCTTAAAGACAAGCTTAACATACTTTCGAAGTGAATTTCTTTAGAGATTGTAAAGAATATGTTAAGGAGACCTGAAAATGTATTAATGCTAACATTAAGGGGAATTCCTCCCTTGGGAAAATTGAGTATATTCTGAACAATAGTAAACATATTCCAATGATACTGTCTGCGGTTTTAATGAATTCTTCACGAAATATTGATCCTGTCACCCGGGAATGTTAGTACTGTCACTTACCAGTAATTATCTGCATCGCCCAGTAGGACTGTTTCTGAACTCAACTAATAAGGAAGAAGTATACTTTCAGTTATTATGTCATTAAAAAATTTTGCTGCTGGACACCATGGCATCCCCCTAAAGTTGTCAAATATGTTGTTCTTTCTCTCTGCGATATCTTAGTTTCCATTTGTAATTTATCCTTCAATAATGGCATTGCGCAGACTTTACCGAAGAAAGCTTGTGTTGTGCCAACTTAAAAAGGTGGAGACATTAAGCGTGTTAGTAACTATAGACCAATATCTGTGCTTCCAACATTTTCCAAACTTCTGTAGAAAATTATTCTCACGTCTGTAACTTTTTAAATAAATATAAAGGCCATTCCACCTGTGCATCTCGTATAACCCCTTTCCATTTGTCGTTTAACTGCCTCTTAGCATAGCATGTGCCTTTTAGGACCCAAAACTTGGAATTACTTACCTAAAAGACTTCGTAGCTCCAGTAGTATTAGCATCTTTAGAAAAAATCCTTGGGAAAATATGATATTTCAAGACAGGGATGATGGATACTTGTCCCACTTGGTATACAGATACATTAGAAAGAGAAAAAACGCTATGGATTTTGATGGAGGTTAAAGTTCATCTGAGGTCACCAGAGGTTAAACTACCAAACCTAGCCAACTAAATAGACAGTGGTCCGGAACTTCTAATTTGTTTCGTTTCGTGGTCCCCGAAAAGTCAGGATTGAATTTGTGTACCATTACAAAGATAAAACTGTAGACAACAACATATATTTTGCCACCTTCAGTTGGTGTGCAACGTATCAACAGGATGTTTGATCCATTGACTCCGTGATTGCCAGCAAAGACGATTTCCAGGCCCTGCATCATTGCATCATTGTACTCGTCCTTCATTATGGGAGTTCATGTTTTAGAAACTTCAAAATCAAAAATACTCTAATTTCGCAAGATCACTTCACATTTTTGACATTTCTTAAAATATTTTTCGATTTTTGAGGGACCTCAGATGCAATTTGGTGCATCATTCCTGGACAAATTTTAAGGTAAATTACTGCATCATTTTGGGCTAGTTTAAAGGTAGATTACTGCACATTTTTGACATTTCTTGGAAAATTTTGGGACTTTTGAGGAACCATAATTGCAATTTGGTGCATCATTTTTGGAAAACTTTTAAGGTTAATTACTGCACTTTTCTGACATTTTTTGGTAAATTGTTGGATTTTTGGTGAACCTTAGATGCAATTTGGTGCACCTTTTTAGACTAATTTTAAGGTAAATTACTGCTAATGATTGACATTTATTGGAAAATTTTTGGACTTTTTAGGGACCTTGGATGCAATTTGGTGCATAATTTTTGGACAAATTAAGCCGTGCAAATTTCGCCCAGCCCCACCCCCCCCCCACCCCCGCTTCCTACGCCCTTGGCTCTATTCATTGTTTTATGCGGTATATAATGGAAGGTTCATATATTATGCTGATAAACGGGGGAGTGGCCAGTATTCAGAGAATGTGGATGCTCACTCGTGAGGGCGAGGCCCCGGCATACCAGCACACAGTTGTGAGAGATCCGAAGCTTTCCTAGGATATTTCTCAGGAAAAAGAAGACATAATATACGAATTCCCAGGTTCTGATGGCCTTTCAAGATAGAACAACACCAACATCAGAATTAAATGAAATAGCTGCGGACAAATACCAATGGTAAAGGGGCTTAGGAAACCTAATGCCCCCGTCTTAGGCGACGGGACAGATGGCAGCTGGGGATGAAGGTGGAGTTTGAAGAGGAGCTTCACACGGGTACCTTACATGTTTAAGTAACTTATTCTTAAACATTCGTATACTTTATGTCCTAAGTGAAGTTCTGATTAAGTTGTCCTCCGAAACATCTCACTGGCAGAATTGCGTAAATCTCGGACACCACACACATGAGTGTCTATTATCACTGCACGTAAAAGCAGATTAGCTACTGCGGGCGGCTGACCACTCTCATCAGCTATGCGATTATGGATTAATCCCCCGTCATTTACAGAACTCTACTAATGGAAAAACTGATGCACATACAATTACAGCTGGCTAAGTCGGCAAAAAATTTTGTGGACCAGTTAAAAAATTTATTCCCCCTGAGACTAAATACAGAAAAACCGTTGTAACGGCTAATTACCGTCGGGGATTCCATAATTTACAAAGGTTTAAATCAATTGCCAAATTTGTCATCGTTTTACATAACGCAGGGGATCTACTAGGAAAATGAGCTGATTTGGACGGTAGAGGGGAACTGGGACCGGGAGTCGTGAGTCCTTGTTTTCTTTTATTCGGCCTTAGTACTATTACTCCACTGAAGCTGTCCATCTATGACAGGTACGTACGTAGAAAAAATAATTTCCGCATATCAAGTCATATTTCCTGTGTAATTGCGAAAGGCTCCCCCTCTTAATTTCTCTCATGTACAGTAGTTCCCTTTATGTTCTTATATAACAACGCAATCGGAAAGATTTATAGTGGGTATACTGTGTCTTATACGACCCACAAGTTTTGATGGGGATACATTTCCATTCACCTCGTTCCCGAACGCCACTGGGGACATTACTGGGGATGTTATCTGTGACAAGCTAGGCAGAGCTCCACTATCAGTTGGCGCGCAATGCCAAAAAGGAATTTTTAGCCACAAATACCTCTTAAGCTGACAGCTATCGGGAATGACACTTATACGCCTCGTGCATAATCTGTGTTTAAACATTCTTTACCTTGAGATCACTTGTTTTATTTGGTATAAACCTTTGTAGAAAACACTAGAGTTTATCGTGACTTTGTAAGCTCTGCCCTACACTGGTAATCAAATGCATTTTGATATGAAATTCTCTAGAATGATTAGAAACTCATAATGGTTGGTCTCGAATAGTTGTGTAAGCACAAAACCGTGCCCCTTGCAAGCAACAGGTGTACTTGTCAGTAATAAATGTTACGCTAATAACAATAGTAGCAATCTAAAAGTATAACATACAGGGTATCCTGATGGTGGACTTACATGTAAATAAATGTTAGTTCCATTATGACTCGTTATATACATATTAAAAACTGACCTTTTTCCAACCACACTAGGTGAGTGGGTGGCCCTGGGAGGCCCTTTAGCTTGTAGTCTATATTTAAAAAGCCCTTACAAGTGGTTGAGGAAGTGAACTTTACGAGTTTCCCTGATAGCTGCACCAAAAACACGATCTGCATGACGAAGCAGCTGCATTTCAAGCATCTTTTTTCAAATTTGTAGCCTTATTTAACGAAACCTAGTACAAGGTGATGTATTGACTGCGTCATTTTCTCATTTTTAGCAATAAAACGTACAGTAAAGGGTCTGGATTTTCTACCGTATGTGTGTGGTTTTGGGGGGAGGGTGAGATCCCAGTCGCCCTAGGATCCCCCCATCCGTCCTCAAGAGGTATTAAGACGGGAGACATTTTACGGTTTTTGGACAGGTAGTCGGACTTTAGGATAGACAGATGGACGAACGGGTAAACATATAGACAGGAAGATGAATTAGCTAAAACTGGAGAATTTAGAGACATTAAATAGATAAAACGGATTAAAATAGTGTAGGAAAATTACAACAGATCGATAGATGGACGGTGTTTTTAGTTGAGGTGCCTGCTACCAGGCACCAGCAACTAATGACACCGGCACAAAATTGGGATTCTGGCCGGTTAACTGATCTCGTCCTAAACGGTTGGCTTTATCGAAATACCATGTACTCCAAGTTGGAGAGATGGTTGTTTGTTTTGACCCTGCTAATTTTGGTGGCATCGTCACCTTTCAAGGAAGTATTATGGGGACATTTCTTCATTTGAAATGCGTGGGCGGTGTATTTTCAGAACAGTTCTGCTATATACTGGTTTGATCCGAAATGTTGGAAGTGTTTTCAGATAGCGCCATCGTATTTCTATTCAAGGTAGTAGTGGGGAAATTTTCTTCTCTGATGGGCCGTTTTGAAGGTCATTTATCCACCCGCGGGCCGCACACAGAGAGGCTGCAATAAGCTTTCCCCATAGAGCAAAGACAAAGGGTCCCTAGACAGGTCATGAAGGACTAGAGGAAAAGTCTAGACATGAACAGGGGCGAATCCTCAGGAAGCCCTGGAATTTGTATTTTTAGGCCATAAAATATTCATCCACTATCTTTAAATGAGGCAGAATGTGCAATGCTACACAGACAAGAAGTATCACAATATGAGAATTGTTGTGGTTTCACTGATGTAAGAAGTAATAAAGAATAAGCACATATGGCAAGTGCGCGAGAAACGCGCGGAAAAAACTACGTATTTTTAAATCAAGTTAATGTTTTCCTAATTTTCATTGCAAAATTGCCCACTTTGTAACGTTTAATCCACTCATTGGAGGGACATTTCAAAACTCCTCATCCCTTTCTGAATCTACCGGAATAGATACAATGCCCAACTGAGTTTCGTACTCTAATAGATATAGACCTACACATGTGACAGTGTCATTCTGTACGATATTTTGTTGCAAATCTGCCACGCAACGCTTCCGTTACCTAAGAAGTAGCTACAGCTTAGTTCTGCACCTGATTTACGTCTACCGAAACGGTTGGCATGTTACATGGTGCAGGTGTTTTAGTAATACAGGCAAACTGGTAATGTTTGGCGGCAAATTTGCATGAAATACCCGGAAAATGGTACTGTTTAGGCTTAAGCAGGGTAAACGATGGGCACCGTGGGCTAAAAATTTTAGCAATTACTTTTCAAGTGATTCTGAACTTACATTTAAGGGCCGGATGAAAAGGAGGTTCCCCACCCCCTGATTTAAGGAATAAATCGCACTTGGCGTACAATTATTGCTGAATAAACCGTCGAGACTCCAAATGGCAAAATAAATAATAATTTTGCTAAATTTGGAGTAGAGACGGTTTATGAGACAATAATAGTCCGTAGTAGTGTTTATTCCTATTCTACCACCGAAAATATGTGCAAAAAACTTCATTTTTATCAGTTTTTAGGTTTACTGACCGTGTGTTGTGAAATAACAGGTACCCTATTTAACCAATCAGAATGCAGGAGTCTCAATAACTGATGGTTACAGGTGGTAGAATGTACCTCAAAGTTAAATATCCAGGGATTCGCCAAGTAGTAGCTTCGTGATCAAACAAGATCAGTTTAGCCAAGTTCATTTTGCAGTTTGCTCGTGGTGTGGTATATTACTACAGCTGTTTGGCGATATGCACTGTATGTACATTGGTAGGTACCTTAAGTCATGGCACAGCAACTTCTCTAGACGTGTGTCTTGTTTATCTTCGGCAGCAGATATTTCAGGCAGCAGTCACACAATCTTAAAGGTTGTACTCGGCTACCATACAAAACTTTTTGGACTTTCCCATAGAACTGTGATTCATGTTCTGTAATAGGATCTAAAAATAGAAGATATCTTGTTATATATAAATCACTTAAGAGAAAATTTGGTAGTTGTGAAAAGCTTAACCGAATGATGTGGCGGCTGTATCTCCCAATAAAGATGACTGGATATTTTACAAAGCAAGAGGTACTACTAACACACTTGAATATCAAAAGGGTCGTCCTTTATTGGTTTTTCTTGTTAATGGTGAGTAGAAGTACTTTACTTTTATTACCAACCATGAATGTGGTTCTGCATAAAGGCATTGTTACTTACAATAGTCTGTTCGTATCTTGGTAGATTTTATTTAGTTGCGTGATCACAATAAATTCTTTACTACAGGTTTAATTTGTTCATGAATCTGTTCATGAATAGTTCATGAATAGGTCATGATCGTGACGTAGCTGGTAGTTGTGACGAAGAGTGTATCTGATATGTGCCTTAGACATCAAACGGCCGTAGGATTAAGAACCACCAACAGGAATCTGATTACAATTGTTTATCGATTGTTTGCGGGTCTCTCTTTTGCTGTAAGTCAAAATCCAAACATGGAGCTAACAGGGCCTTTTTTAACATACATACTGGGGCCCCCAGTCCCATGCACACCCCGCCCCAGTCCGCTCATTTGCTCCCCCCCCCCCCCAGTATGGTCCCTTT
>WURT03113741.1:0-11982 GCA_009936505.3 Holothuria glaberrima
TTGTGTGAAATATTGTAATCATGGCACATCATGACATAAAACAAGTGGTACAGTTATTTTCGTTTGGAGTAAAAAAGTACTGATACGTTTTATCAAAAACCCGTAATAGTTACAGTAGCACACAAAAATCTTCGGTATTTTCATCACTGGTACTACTGGTACCGGTATTTATGTGAGTACCAGTATACCGCCCAACCCTACTGTACACTGGTACTTCTATTGAGTTAGTTCTCTTCATGTTGCATTTATGTATCTCTACAAAGTGTACAGTAGTTTGTTGTTTACAAACTGGAAGCAAGACCACAGTGCAACAAACAGTATTTATGTGAAAATAAATTATTCATAGAGAGTAAAATGGATTTCTGTACAACCCTGTTTATCTGAACACAAAGGGACCGCCCGGAGGTACTGAAATTCAGAAAATGGAAAAGTTCGAATAAACAGTTTTGGCTCCAAGTACTGCATGATACACTTGGTCCCTATGACATAGTGCCAAAACATTTTCCAAATAATTTTGAAATGGTTAGCAAAATTACAGGAAAAATGCTCAAAAATATTTTATAGTCAATCAGGGTAAAAAAAAAAAAGTAAAAAAAAAAAAGGGGGAGGGTAGTTGGGATAAAAAAGAACCCCCTCCCAGAGCTACGGGAAGGCTTGAATAAAGGTGTCATATTTTGCATATGTTAAAGCAATATTTCTATTTTATTTTAGCATGAAACCTAATAATGTAGATTCCTCTACACCTGAACAGTGTTACTATACTTTTGTCCCTCTTTGGGTTATATTGTAAGGCAGAGGGGGGAGGGGGGCATTGAGGCAGTTCAAGATGGTGGAAGGGCGGTAGTTTGAGAACCACTGATCTAGACTGCACTGTAGCATTGGTGCAAACAGTTGGAAAGCTGGGAAGCTCCTTCCTTGGGCAGTTGGAAGGAAATTTGGGAACTGGAAAGAAATTTATCTCTTTTGTACATGAAAATGTAGAAGGGGTTGTGGTCAATTTGATTCTCCTCCCAGGAAATAAACATTTTTCTAGTTATGGATATCTATAGTTGGCTTCTATTTCAGCAAAAAAATTCCAAAAATATCGCGTACACATAATGTACAGTCCTGTCATGTAGAAGACTCTCATACAGCTGTAGCTAGTACTGACAACTGGTGTATTTATTAAGTTGCATGTTATTATTTTGAGGTATGAAGTCTACTTACAGTAGATACTTACTTTCAATAAAGTAGGTCCTACTGTAGGCTATCCTCAAATATAGTATCAGTACTTTGAGGATATTGAACCTTTGCTGACTCGTGACTCCTGGTAAGAGTTTAAAAACAAACGTGGCATTTTGCTTCCAAATTTGACCATCAGTCACACATTGTTACTGTACAGTTTGCCCCTAAGATATGTGCTGTTTCAGTCATTGTGACATCATACCATAACTGTGAAAGTCCCGAGCAAATTCGTGTATTTCTACTGAAATTTCCCATGAGTATTGTCCTGTACAATTGCACCAAAAAACCTGGTGGATAGCCTACTACTATACTTAAGTTGTGTAGAATATTAGTCTAGTAAAATCCCAAGGCCAGTACGGATGGGAACAAGCAGGGTTCAGATAAACGGATAACTAGTTGACTTTAATATCCAAAATCACATTATCTTGACCACTTGTTGCTCTGTCTGTCCTTGATTTCATAGGAATTTCTCACATCTTGTTTGTCCAGACTGGTTTTCAGAACTTACTGTATTCTACCTTGCCAGCTGTAAAACCCAGGTGTGCACAGTCTCTACCTGTATGCCATATACTACTACTGTATATGTGTAAAGGGCATACAGTAATTTCTGACTTACTGTTATTCCATCCAATGTTGGGCTTGGTCAGTGGAGCATATTCCATGACTTTATACACATCTGTTAATAAAGGTTCAGTACTGCACATTTCAGTGTATAGTGTAGCTGACATATGTTGCTATCATATGCAATCGGCCCAACCTGCAGTAATTAAAAAATCTTCTCAACCAGGATGATCTTGTTTGTCTATTGTAAGCTGTATACACACTGTAAATATTGCTCCGCTGGTTAACTTTAGTAACTTAGGTAAACACGCCGAGTACTGTGCATGTTAACAGTATAATTCAGGTTTTACATCACATCAACATATGGCACAGAAAACAAATTTGAACCGTATTGTTTATCATTATTAAACCATACAGTGTCAGCAACATGTATACCATACTCTGCCAATACAGATGCATCAACACTGAAACAACCTACTGAAAGGCAAAAGAGAGATGATTGATTGACAAATACCTGCAGTAAATCGGCACTGTTGTCCAGGTACAGTAGTTTCAAAAGAGATGGCTGCAACATGGTTTTGGGACATCTTAATGTACAGTAATGCGGTTAGAAAATAAATTTGACAATTGATGCTAACTACAGAATAACAATTACCTAGAACAGAAGCTGATATCACAAGGCTTTTAATTCATTTTTTTTGTCAGTCTCTGATAGCATTTTGTGTACTGTAGGTAGGAGGAACTCACTTGCTAATAATGTTCATATGGTACCTGTAGCTTTCTTCCCCCAAAATATGCACATAAGGAACACTGCAACATTTAAAATTCAAAATTTGAAAGTCTGAATACACAACCCTTCAAAAGCAACAATACACATACTGTACAAAGAATTTCTTTTTTTACAAAAACCTTACTCTGCGACCTCAGTTTGAATTATATACTGTACAGTAGCCTACTGTACTGTACAGTACAGGTCTATTACTGTTTCATTTAAATTAGTGAGAAAATTTTTCAGCACCACACAAAATTCACACTTACTTCAATTTGAAGGAAAATAATGTTTTTGTGGAAGAGAAGAATTTGCACCTTTAGAATGAAAGAAAATTCTGAGTATGGGCAGCAGAGTACAAGAGAACTTTATTTTATTAAGTCCAGATAAGGTTTCTACAGACAGTGACTATGGAAACATAGGGTTCAGATTATCCAGTAAACTATGCAGCTTACTTTCATAGCAGGTGTTCAAAATGTGCTCCTCTTTTGGCGTAAATATCCCAGCACCAGTGAACAATGACACTGCCATACAGAGTTCATCCAATTTCGCTATATTCATGAGCTCACTTTGATTTTTACTTCTCGACTGTTGATTGGTTTCAATATATGAATATTCATACAGCATAGCAAAGCTTCAGCTGTAACATTCACTTTCACGCAGTAAGTCAATGGGACTTCACTGTGTGAGCTCGAAGCAGGCAAAACCACAGACTAAAGCCCCATTGAAAATCGTCATTCGAAAGAGCAAGGTAATCAGACTTGCTTTGGTTGTTTATCATTGAATATTTATAATTTTCGTTTGTTGTGGTCGTATATATATGAATAGTTAATAGCGTAAAGTTTTTACACAGTTTGACGAAGAATTCTTGTGAAAGTGCGCGGACGGTGGTATTGCGAGTGCAGTCAGTGTGGGTGCAGGAGCAATAGGCCTACACGTCCGCTGGGCGGGCAACTATGCAGCAGTCTTATCCTTCCTTCCATCTGACCACAAAGAAACAAATTCACTTTACTGATTAAACAATTACCATGAATGTGAGGTTTGAGCAGCCTTTAACAAAGGTGCCCATTGTATTACAATTTCCTGCCAGTGCTTCCTCAAGTTGACCATTGTTTGCTAAGCACACTAGCCAGCCCAAGTGTGTAATGAGATTATCTTGTGCTTCTTTGGTTTTGACATATGTACCCAACCACAGCCATACAAATGCAGGGTTTTCATTGCTGTATTAGCTACATGTGCTGGGAGAGAAAAACGGTATGAAGTTTCCTACTCTTCTGTTGTGTAGGCGGAGTGTCCCCAATCTTAGCAACTTGATGCAAAAGGGTGACACTTTTGGCCACATGACCCTCTATCCACATTTAAAAGATATCCATGCACATGGGTCTTTTGCTTAAAGCAATAATCTACCATCCTCGCACAATAATTGGATTTTGCCTGAAATTAATGGGTCACCAGGACAAAATGCATGGCAGTAATAATTTTTGTGTTACAGATGTGCATACACCACAAATTTATATCAACTGCAAAAATTTTGATTTTAAAGCAATATCCAAAGATACGCGTACATTCAATAATAGACATCACCATAAGAATTAACATACTGTACACTATGCAGCATTGGAAAGATGTGTACAGTACACTTGAAACAAAAAGCCTTTAAATTTAAAAAGTGCCACTCACAATGGTAATACACAGGTACAGTATACAATACTGTAGTACTGTACAGTACCAAGTACAGTATTGTACAAAACGGGTGCAGGACCATGGAAACAACTCGAATTTACTTCTTTTAAGATTAGTTGGTCATTATTTCATAACACTTTATTGTTTTATATACTATACAATTATGTTTACATCAACCAAACAAATTACAGTACTGATGTAACATTTGTATCGAACATTGAACGTCAGTATGACCCTGAAAAACTGACAATTTTAGAAACGAATTTCCCTTGAAAATTGAACAAGTACTACGGTATTTTAACCAGTTGTAGGTACTGCACATGTTAACTTTGGTAATATGTTGTAACAGTCCTATGAAGTACAGTACACTTTGGCCATCTGTCTGCTACAGTATGCCTATAATACAATACATTGAGTATAGGCAAATCAGCAGTCTGCAATTTTTTTTTTTATATTCTGCAAAGTACTGTCAGGAGTACATTATCCAGTAGCATGCAGTCATTTCATTCAAATCGGTATCACTGAAATGTTTATAGAGAGAAAAATATGGAGAGAATAAAAAGATAACCCCAAAACAATAAAATACTGCAAGCCTATAATGGCTCACCCATGTATGCTTTTTGTGATATGTGTAAAGTACAGTGCATAACATCAAACTACTGAAAAAAGAAGAGCTGGGCACAGTACAGTATATTGTGAGGATCATGTCTGGGGAAAAGTCTGGCATTTGGGAAGGAATTTTTGCCATTACTGTAGAAGTAAATTTGGCCGTTTCTAAAGAAAAATATAAAAATAGGGGGAATGTTTTATAATCTTCTAAGATCACAAACTTTTTTTCAGCCTTGTAAACTGCCACTGTGCTGCAGAAAGAAAAGATACCATTTCAACAATAAAAGTTTGCCCAACAAGACAAACTAAAAAATAATAATGTAGAACATGTCAATGTTGAAAATCTCTAGTTACTTCTAATGACTTTGTGACAATTCTGGCCTCATTTTTAGTACCGTGAACAATGCATATATGCTCAGATAAACAAAGTGATGATTGCATTTTTTATTTTAATTTCATTTCATTTTTTCTTTTTATTTTTCACTTTTTACGTAATTATTGTCAATTGTGATAATTTTAAACAAGTCTGGTCTCTGTTGTATTGCCATGACCAATGCAGGCAGTCAGACATACAATACACAGTAACTACTGGTCTTTTCACTTACTGAAGTGCCAGACCTGTACAATATGGGACTCTGCCATACTGCTCTTCAGCCCTAAAAAGGGGTTTATACTGTACTTGTATTTTTTGTACAGTATGTGCTTGCATAGCAATGAAAACTTCACAAAAATTGAGATGTCATTTTCAAAAATGTTAGCTCTGGCTTCAAATGGCTTTTGGAATCCCACAAAGGGCTTCACTCATTCAAAAATCACTGGATTAGTAGGATGCCATTGCCAACAAACTCTGCACTGAACTTTCAGATTCACTGAGACAAAATATGTACAGATTTACTGTATAATGATATCTGCTTGTAATTGCTAACTTTTCAATAAATTACACGTTGCAGGGAATGCCTGATCTAAAGTAGATGGCCAGTCTTTCTTTCTACTGAACAATTTACTAGAAGAGAAAAAGAGGAAAAAATGATTTTGCTATTTGAGGGATGTATATTGTCCAACACATGCAAGACAAAGCCCCTCACTTCTTCCCTAGATTTATACAGTAAGCTACTGTACACTTTTCTTGAGTTACAGGGGTAGATGAGGTTTTACGGCTCAGTTTGTAACCAAATGGTTTAAGTTGGGCCAGCCACGGCCTTTTTTCCAGTTGTGGCTCACTGGCTTGTGTTCCCTACTCCATTGCTTATGTGAGCACCAAGCACAATGGCAGTAGATTCCATTTTTAAAGTCTTTGGTATGATCTGGCCAGGATTCGAACCCCCAACTTTCTGGCTGAAAGTCGGATGCTCTAACCAATTGACCATGTACTCTCTTCTTGAGATTACCATGTGCGATGTGTGCACATAGAGAGAGATTTAAGGTGACATCACGTGAGTCCAATTGCCAGGCACTGAAGGGCAAAACACACACATGCAGTAAGCTTATTCACAGCACATGCACACGGCATAACAATATAAACTACTATGACACAATGGACACTTGCCCTTTAAAACCAAAGAGATGTGCAATCTTGCCTTTAAAAACCATAGAGATGTGCAACCATAGAGATGTGCAATCATGTGAGGTCGGTGAAACCCCTCTATAATGTACATGTACTGGACTGTTCTGTATTGTAATACAGGTGTACCAAAAAGTTTATCTACCATACTAATACCTATGGTGCAAGCTAGTGCTATGCATATGATACACAGACCTCATATATGGACAGCATAAATTGCACTAGCGTCCTATGCGTAAATTGTTGCCAAAGAACTACATGAGTAGGCTTACAAATATGGCTGCCTGCTATAGCCTTGTCTGTTTAAGTTTGGACTTACTCAAGTACAGTAGTTCGGTTTAGATAGATTGTGTGAGAAACTTGTAATATTTTCAAAAGAATGCAAACTCATATCAAATTCACCAAATAGATTGAAGGACTGTGATATTTTTCTTCCATTCATGTGTATATTTTGTCTGAAATGTTGCAGATTCATCAGCAAATTTGGCAAATGGTAGTAGCCCGTTGGCCATCTTGGTAAGCCTAATTTTATTTGAATGTAAGCGACCATATTGGTCACATGATCCTCTTTCCATGAGAAGTTTGTGATATGAGATTACAATTCAATAGCCCAAAGAAACATAGTCTATTGAATAAAGCATGCTCATAAGTGCAAGCTTCTTGTTACCATGAATCCACGGTTTGCAAATGTGAGGGTGTCATCCGTAGATCCATACTTCTCCAGTGGAAAGTTAAATCTCTCGCTAACCCCAGTCCTTCTGGAAGCCATTTTCACAACATGTATTCTTCATCTGTCAGTCTGAAAATTAATGAAATATATATCATTTTAAGGGCAGTTACTGTAGCAGTCATTAGCTGACATTATTTTCAAACATCTGCTTGCTCAGCCTCTAGTTGGCCATTTTATAGCAAGCAATGACACAAATTACGGTAGGCAATATTCACATGGTTACAGTACCATATAAATAAGACATCAATTGGGGATGTGGGTGATGTAAGGGGGGGGGAAGGGAGAGATGAAACCACAAGGTGTCCATCTCAAGGAGCTTGTACAGTGTGCAAACTTTATTAAAACTCTGGTGTTTAATAGTTTTATGCAAACATCCACTTATTTACCTGCTTCTTGGATATTATGACTGATTTGAAAAACTGAAAGGAACAATATTTTATCAAAGGATGCAGTAAATGAAAACGTGACAATTAATAGGGTAAACTGCAATTTTGTGAACTTTATAGCCCCCTGGGGTACTTCAAAGAAAGCAAGGCTTACATTCTTAACCAGAACATGTATGAGAGTTTCAAATCATCAGAGATGCCCTTTAAATTTGTGTCAACTGTAAGATGAAAGGGTGTACTGTAAAGAGTGTGTATTAGTTGATATGAATTTACAATGTCGAAGGCTGAAAGGGGCTTATTGGGTTGATATCGATTATATTGTGGCGAGTTTGAAAGAATGACAATGCATGACAATGTTTCTTACTAGCTTCATTACTCATGTATCCACTTCCCATAGTAACTGAAAAAGTGAGAAATTGGTGTTTTTGTGGACAGGGGTGGCATATTGATACCTAATGGTTAAAAGTGTCCGGTCATGAATTTGTCATAAATGATTTTGATCATTGATTTATAGTCTATCATTGCCACTTCAGTTGCATATCAGATGTGGAGAATCTTTTAGTTTGACCATTAACTATCAAGATTTGAGTAAATTTCAAAAGGTGTGAAAAAGATCATAAATTTAGTGAACCAACTCAAAAAGCACCTTTAAAACAGAATGTTCAAAATGCCAGTCCTCCCAAGCATAAGCTTCAAACATCAGCTTTGTAAATATATATATCAAACCATATTACTTTTCCTAGCAATATCTTCTGTCATATGTTTGAAGATAAATAATGAATAGGTTTAAACTATACAGCATACAGTACAGTAGATGGAATTATTTTTCATGAACTTAACATTTTGCAACCTAACAATTGTAATATTGTCACAGTCATTTATTGAAAAGATCCACACAAGAATGAGCAACACAAATGTTTCTGTCAAGATTGGATCTAAACACATAATTAGCAGAGGTACTGTATATACATTGCATAAGGTCCACTGCTTTTGATTTACTTCAGTATACTGTCCCTTTTACATGTTATTTTAATAGCCCAGGCTTGTACGAGGCCCAGCTCATGTAAAATGTTCTTACAAGCTTGGAAAATTTATCCTTGTATTTTTGCTTCCTTTTTCAGAGAATGGATTGATGTCTGATGGCAAGTCACAATATATAAGGTCACAACATTACCAATTTGTCACAGGCAAGCCAAAAGTGTCACATCTTCTCAGTGCTTTTTACAACTTAGTGTCACATCGATTGTGCTTTTGTCACATTTACGGGTGGAGGGGGGGGGGGGTAAATGACTGGTTAATGCCGTAATAAATCATTGAAGCCAGGGGTGTATCCAGGAATTTTCAATAGAGGGGGTACAGGGTTTGATTGATCAATGTCCTGGGGGAGGTGCCACCTCCCCTTTGAAAAATTTTTGCTTTTGTCAGAGGGCTGAGAATCAAAATGGTGCTATTTGATGTATTTTGAAGCATTTCCTTTTTTGCCTCAACGATTTTTTCACGCATGCGACCAATGGGAGGGAGTGGTGCCTGTCATGCCCCCTGGATCCACCACTGGAATATAGACAATACTCAACATTGCTTTCAATGCTATGGCAATGTAGAACTGTTCCATATGGTAAAAGCAAAGCCTACTCTTTGCTGGAACAGGCGTGAGTGAACAAGGCAAATAAAGACTGATGTTTACTCATTAAAGTCATTCATGATCAAACAATTTTGAATTAAGCCAGAAATGGCAAAGGCTCAACAAACTCTGTTGACTCATCAACAGACAAATTCTCTGTTTCTACATAATATACGGGGTGCTTCCGTCTGGTCAGTCATTATCACCTGATTTAAAATTAGACCATACTGGTCCAAGACCAATATTAGAACTAATACAGTACTATTCTCTGAACAAAGCAACTACTGTACATGTACTAACCATGAGTTTTAATAGTGAACATTGACCTTCCTCTCAAAGGAAGAAAGCAATCTCAGGTAATGTAACTGACAGTGCTTCCTTTAAAGCCACTTCTGGAGATAAATGTACCTACCCAATTAACTTGGGCAGTGGTGCTGTCAGGTCAATGGTAGTGACCATAGCAAGAATATTTTCTATTCCTGTTCTGTCACCACATTTTACTGGTCTTTTGTCACAGAGTTCTCAAAATGTCACAAAATGTCACAGGATTTCAGGCAAGCAAATTTTGTCACAGAATGTCACCATGTCACAGGTGATCCATTCTCTGCTTTTTATTTCCAAAATTTTAGAAATCAGAAAAAAAAAAGAGCAGCGCTCAATCTTACATGTTGTCCTGATGCCCTTGTCAGCCAAGATTTGTGAGGGACAAGCAAAAAGGAAAGGGTTGGTTGTCCAAATGGAAAAACAAAGTTCATGCAAGAAGAAAACAAAAGGCTTCTAAGGGTGATTGTAAAAGTTCTTTTTGGTCAACTAAATTTTCTTTTTGGCCAACCAAAAAGGGGCAGACAGGCAGGATAACTAATGGACAACTATAAAAGTTTCTTAAAAGCGAGGCCCGAAGTGGCTTTCTGTGAGCTGGAGATCTTAATTAACACAGTATCAGACTTTGGTGATATGACGTCCTAGAAATCATACTAGAGGAGTGACCTTGGCTTATTGTCACCTTGGCTTTTGTCTCTCCGTTTGCAAATCTGTTTGACACTGAATAGAAGTACTGTATCTAGGCAAATATGTCCATTTGTCATACATGTAGACTACAGTATGCTTTTATCCAGTCATATATGTTTATAATGACTTCATCGAAACTGATTACATTTTCAGTTGTACGTGTGGGTTTTTTCTAGAAGAGATTTCAGCCAACCCTCAAATGACCTACAGTATATACTTGGTGCCCAGACCTCAATGTCATGTCTGTTCAATGGCAAAATGTTTACTAGGTTGCTGATAGTTTTAGTTTGTTGGTAAACCCCACAATGTCTCAAATGCCTGAGTGTACAGTACCCACCCTAAGTTGTTGACCTTTATATTACAGTATATTCCATTTCACATAACTGTTTGATATTCTTTATACAATCACTGCCCTAAGGTACAGTACGGTACTGCAATATGTACAGTGTTATGTATATAGGGGAGAGCAGGGTTATAAGAATGCTGGTTTAGTTGAAACATTGACATTCTCTCACACAAGGAATAATAAAAGTTACAAATACTGCCATCACTTTAAAGGTATATAAGCAATCATCATCCACCATGTATTGTTTACATGACTAATGCTCAAACACTGCTCAAGAGAGAAAGATATTGATTTTCATGATCTCTTAGCACATTTTTCACAATTTCCAAAATGTGTCCTAGCTCTTACGTGTATGTTGTGGAAAGATCAGGGAGAACAGTCCTGACTGAAGCAGGCACTATTTGTGAACTACAAAATGATGTGTTATTGCAGTCCCAATATTTTGCAGTAGGCCTGCATATGTAACATGTGCCAAGGGGGTAAGTTGGAACAGTTTGCTGGGGGTAAGTTGGAACATGTACAACATGGACCAATGAGTGGAAATTTCTTAAAAAAATCCCCAAATATTTGTGTGAATAGTCTGTCATGAAAAAAGCATATTCTGAAAATTTTAGTGAAATTCATTGAATTATGACAGATTTAAAATTCTTTGAAAGTCTGCAAATCTGCAGCAAAATGACATTTTGGCATTTTTGTCAAGTTTAAGGTCTTATTTCTCAGCAAACAGGCCTAGATGTATATCCTAAGAGCCTGTAATGATATTAACCTAATGAAAATATCCCATAGAACAGGTTTCTGTAATATGGAGCTTTTGAATGTCGCTTCAATGTGGAGTCATGGCTTCCTAAAATGGCAAAAATTTGCCTTTGTGACAATTATCGTCACGCATTTGGCCAACTTTAAATACCGGTAACTCTGTTAATAGTATTATACCTACATCCCTGTAATTTTTGGAGGTACTTGTACTTAACTGATACACAGAGAATAGACTACCGTGACAGAATGCTGTTTATACTGATTTCCTGTGATGTATTTTTAAGAAACGCTGCCTTAAAAATGCCTTTTAACACCAAATTGCTCCACACAAAGCATTTTCAGAGCCATGATTATCACTGATGAAGTCATGAAGACTTTCAGCTTTTTTTTCTTGTGTACACTACACAGGGGTGCCAGCAGGGTTTGCCTCCAGGGCCTGAAAAATCTATCGACTGCCGGCCTGGGGGAGGGGTCTAAGGGGAGTGGGTGTCCCCCTCCCCTTTGAAAAATTTTGAATATTTGTGGGTCCTCAGATGCAATTTAGTGGACCTATTTTGCCAATTTTAAAGGAAACTCACTGCAACATTTTTGACAATTTTTCAGGTGAACAAATAAGGGGGGTTCTGTCCTTGAACTGAAGCGGCAGAAAAGTAATACGGCTACAAAGGAAGTTTTCAATGTATGTAAGCCCCAACACAAACAATTCAAACACAGACAAATATATACTG
>WURT03113752.1:0-11981 GCA_009936505.3 Holothuria glaberrima
GGTGACACTAACCACCTTTGAAATAGTGATGTGTCTGTCTTCAATTTTTTTAGAGGTACAGTAACAGCATGGCATCATCCGATATGCCTACTTGGTCAGATCATAGGCTTTTTAGCTTGTCCATAACCCTTTACTACAGGAATCTGTTCAAGACCTGCTCACTGCAGATCTATGGCAGATCTATGGTTGAAATACGAGCAATGTATGAATGTGCAAAGAAATTTGCATCTGTAACCTCTGACACACACAGCTGGTTACCTGATGTTGCCAATAATGAATGAAAAAGCAAAATCATAAAATACGAAGAAATAGTATGAAAACAATAGATGCCTTGAGGATAAAAAGTTGTACTTTATACAAGGACTTCATCATTTCTTATGTACAACTTATTTTAAAAGGGTAGTACGACTTATAAATTGTGCGTTTTAACAGAAATACACAAATTGAAAAATATATATAAAAGAGGATTCATTTCCAACTTACTTCTAACAAACAGAACTACATATCAGACTTTAACAACGAACCATGCTGCTTTCAATGCCTTCCAAAACTTCAGGATTCTGCAACATTAATACTATAATTTTCAAAGTGTAATGGTCATGGTTTAGCAATTGCTTCAGTAACATAAAAATTTATGAGACTTTGACTTAAATTTCAAGCACAATGATGAAATGAAATTCTCCTGAAGGACACAGAAAAGGTACACAACCTTTTTTCTCTATTCTTGTGCAGGGGTGACACCAGGATTTGTTGGACAGGGAAGCCAAGCTTCTCCCTGGGGGTGCCAGCAACTCCAAGCCCCCCAAAAGGTGAAAAGTTGCCAGCAAGATGTCACATGTAAAATTTGCACCCCTGACAATTTTTGGGTTTCTATTTCAAAAAATTTGAAACTTTGGGGGTTTACTAAAACTAAAGAAATGTGGATTTTTATTGGTGATAATTTAAAAAAGCTGGATATTTATTAAAACTCTGTAGAATGTAGGTTTTTACAGACAAAAACTGGAAAAATTGGGGGTTCATTGAAAATATGCCCTTCCCAAGAGCACTATCAAGCTGGTCATCAAGGAACTGTTGTCAGGATGACATATTTCACCATACCCATAAGGATCCCAGACAAAATTACAAAAGAGAGATGCCCCCTGCTGGCGCCACCCCATTCTTATAATTCCTAACTGGATTTGAATGATGAGAATATTTGTATTATCTCTCCACAAACATACACAGCATTTGCTAGACCCTAGGATTTTCCACGAGGTCTTAGGAATTTTGTGCCTGTTTGAAAATTTACTGATAATCCTACAAAATTTTCTGCCATCTACATTCACCAGCTATCAAGAACAATCATACCAGTTTCTACTTGTACAAGTTTACATCCTTTGTGAGCAATCCTACAAAAAATACAGCTCAGTGCCTCATTGGGAATTTACAAAGAATGATCTTGGGAATTTTGAATAAATGCTGGCAACACTAGACACTTTGGGCCTTTCTAACAAATCCCTTCTTGAAGGTACTTTGAAAAACCACAACATTCTTTTGGACTCTTTTCGGAAGAATCCCGAAGCTAAACATCTGTAACCATTATCACCTATTGCAAGAAATTTTTATGAAAAGTTTTTCAAATCACCCACAATACTGACATTATTCAATGAATCCCCATAAAGTATACCTAAATCCTACAACTACAGGCGCAGATACTTCAGAGGTTGAAAAATAAATCTAAATTCATTCAACCCCCATCTCCACAGCCTACACTGTTGCTGAACTATAAAATGTTGCAATTTATTCACTTAATTTGAAATAAATTGTGCAATCATTTGTAATATCCTTCTTGTACAACTCACATTAACTGCCCCTGTTTCCTTTTGCAATTAAAATGCTTATATCACCTTGAAATAATTTTTTACTATTTATTTTTTATATCATTTTTCTTTTATTTATTTATTTTTTGGAATAGCTTGTTGTGGAAAGAGCCCTTGTATGGTCCAGCCATTCTGTAGCATTAAGACTTTTTGGCACAAGATATGGTGGCTTTTGAAAAATCATTAAAAGCAAAGACCATAATCTGAGTGGTACAAAAAGGATATAACAAATCATTGCAAAATGTGCCATTTTCAACAATTTGAATACATCTCAGCACCAGAATTTAGTTTGAAGATGGGAGTTGGACCATTGTAATTCACTGCACAAGCTGCACATTACACATCTTTTTGACATTTAGACTTAAGGTACACTTTAAAGACTATAAACATTTATACTCATCTGTGTCTGCCAGAAATCATGAGTTAAAAATTAGTTCTAACTTACACAGGGCTGGATAACAAAGTTAATATATATAACAGTAGTAAAGAATGAAGATTACCCTCACTTTCTGATAAGTACATGGACATCTTACATTGAAAACATTTGAAAAGAATTGAATGTCATATAGCAGGCCCTTGTACCTAACTATTACATGGACACATTAGTAACAGTGTCTTGTCAAGACAATGATTAACAAATCAATTTTGGGGGAGAGGGGCGAGGGGGTGTGTAGGATTAACTAACGATCACTTCAATTTTCCAATTTCTTTTTTTGTAATATAATATGTTGATCTCTTTATCACATAAAAACATCAATTTTCCACAAACAGCACAGTCCCTACTCCTCCTTTTCAGCTCATGTAAAATAATTCTTTTTTAATAATTAATTATCACCTGCTATGAAGGTGCTACGTCTTCAAGCAACAAGCTGTACTTTTTTACACTCAAAGGGTAAAAAAAGAAAACCATTTACTGTTAAGTCACAAGTTACTGAAAAACAAAATACTAAATTCATTTATTTTGAAGTGAAAGAGTTACCATTTAACAAAAGCTTTTGGTTTTTGATGGTCATTCACCACTCTCATGAAGAGGGATTTCAACTGCCCAGCATGCAGGTTCAACTAAAAATCAAATTTAGTAACAAACAGAGGGGTGATTTCTGGCATTTCTCACAAGGACGTCCAGTTCAGTGCAACCAGTATTTTGTGATTTTGCACTCCACTACATCACATCATCACATGTTTATGCATTTAACTGCAACGATACTTAAATCAAACTCCTTCGTTGCAAAATAACTGACACAATGGATGTATATGATTTATTAAAGTCCATATAGCACATGGAATTAACTTTACCCAAAACTCTTAAAATGAAAAAATAAAATTATTTCATGCTAATTATAACCATATTTAAACATTCGGAAGACACAGAGAGACACAGAATTTTGGAAACTGCGTAAGCTGTACTCATTATAAGGCCAAACAAAAGAAAATCAAAAAGCAAGCAAGCACTGCATCTTCTACACACATGAAAATAAAAATATTTCACTGGAATTGCTAAAACAGTTACGTGAAATTATGGATTACTAAATATATCATGTTTCTAGGTAGGACTAGGTCTAAGCCCCTTTTACCAATGACATCGATACTAACTTCTTCCTTGGATGTCTCATTCTGGCAATGAACAACCATCTGTTAAATTGCAGCCTACTGGAAATTATTCATTAGAACTATTAATATATGGCAGCCCTTTACTTTTTTGGTTCAAATAATATCAACCTAACTGCTTTAAAATTACTCTAGGAAGGTAATTTCCAGCCCAGAGGTCAGCAATCTTTTTCACAAATGACCAAAGAATGTACTGTGGTATGCAAAGGCATCTCCTTGAAAGAATGTCTTTGAATCATAACCCACAGTTTGCAGAACATCTGAGATGATCTCAAATTTATCATTCACACAACCTACTGTAACTAAAACAATCACCTCATCTTGTAGGAGCACTTCCCTGAAAACATATGTTAAATAATACTTAAAGAGGTAGTCTGCAACAGCACTTTTGGGACACATACTAATGCAAAAGTTGCAGGTGACCCTAGTATGTCTACACAGATTTTACACTACCCATGCCCTTTTTGACATATTCAGTAAAAAATATTGACTTAACCAATTTTTCCAGGAATAAGTAGACATGACTGCTTCCAACCTCTCATACAAAGCATGTCAAATCGCAGCCCCACTGTGAGCATGGTAGCTGTTAAGTTCCATAAAATGAGACAAATTCCAAATAAAGAATTTATAGATCCTACCTAGGCAAAAATTGGAGGTTTTTAAACATTTCTTGTAATGTTGATGTATATTGTTTTCCCTACCTCCTTGCTTCAACAGAAAACCAACCTTAACAACCTGGATTTGAAATTTAAGTCCTGACTGTTGTTTTCATTTTTATCTGTAAGTATGGCTTCTCTTTCTAAGAAACTGTAATTCTATATTTTGAAAAAGCACCAGTCACACTTCCAAGAACAACCTTCATCATTTAGACAAACTATTGATCTCATTCACAAATCATCAATATTAACAATCACTGCCAAAAGAGGGCACTTACAGTAAAAAAAAAAATTATTTGTCAGTGCCTCAAGTAAGATGCAAACTGCTCCAGTCACGGTAGTATCCACATGCTGGTTTAAGAGGTAGTTTAACTTATTTCAAGTCTAATTTATTGCCACAACAAAAAGTCTCACCACGTAGCAGACAACCCTTTTGTCAGAATTCCAGTCTCAAGAAAAATTTCTCATTTACAAAACAAGATATGAAGTTATTTATGAAACTGCTGGTGACAAAATGAAGTGTAAAACCGTTGTCTTTAAGTTTTTTTTTTTTAGTTTCCATGGTACTGTATTTATACTATGAATGGGCAAATATTCAATCCCAGCAAGTTGCAATTATACCCAATAAGTTTATTTCTAATTTGTCTAGTACTCCCCAGAAACAGGCCTGTAGTTATGCTAAGGAAGACACCGTGTGTAATACCATCCCACTATAATTTGAGCACTCTCATCTACATGAAATTATACGGTAGTACTCTAGTCTATGGTCTGCTGTGACTAGGCTACACAGTCACATTTCACTCACCTGCACAATCTCTTTGTCCAATCAAAGTGGTTTATGATTTGACCCATACACATAGCTAAATTTGTCCAATTTTGTGCTCCATCAATGTGTAGTCACCAATTGTGAATTCAAATAGCCCTTAACCTAGGTATGTATTTAGGACAATGAGTGTCTGCCTTGAATATAACAACCTGTCAACAGATAACCACGGATGTACAAAGAAATATTGAAGGCAGTTGAACTACTTTTTGCCCACGAAGAGCTGGCATAACCCAAGAAGACTGCAAGTTTTCAAAAAATTGCCAGAGGAATAGACTTTGCCTAAACTCTATAAGGGGGAGGGGGAGGGCAGTCCCCAGACTCCCTGGCTCATTTGCCTATGCAGATAATATAGGGTATATGAATATTACATTCCATCTATTGGTGGTTACATTGTGAAACACTTCCTGGAACTTTTCACTTCCATCATCAAGTTTGGGTAATTTAAATGATTTGGAAATTATCCAAAAATGTCAATTATTAGCAAACCCTAGTCATGTCAAATTTTAGTTTTCTTATAGGATATGAGAGGTTATACAATAAGTTAAGAATATCATTCTGTTTTACAAAATAATGGCAACTCATTATAGCAGCTGTCTTTATAATTTACTCAAGTCCAAAGATGAACTCCATACCATTACTCCAGGAAAACTTGAAATCGATTCAGTAACATGCCAACTAACTGTTAGAGAGATTTTTTGGTGATGTGTGCCAAAAAATGACCAACACATGGACCTGTCCAATAAAAGATTGCATATATGTCCAATGATGCAAGAATTCCTCCATTTGATTATTCGACCACACTTGAGACCAATTTAGCCAAAAGCCTGCTGCTAGAGACATTTGACATTCAGTACCAAGAAATAGCTCCAAATGACAAATATATGAAGAACTGGAGAGGGCAATTACAATCCAGCTTTCAATGGCACAGTGGTCATTCAAATTTTGACAATTTTCACAATGACAATGACCCAAACTTGACTTTCAACATGACATTTCAATCCATATTATCCAATATTTGTCCTCACAAATTTCAATAGATGAGTTGGGTAATTCAAATCTTCCGGTGGGGTCACAAGGTCAAGTGCACCATTACAACCTTTTTAATTTATGTGCACAGCGCATTTTTCACTTTGCCCCTGGCAAACATGTATTACGCCTACAAAAGACGGCATGTGCTTGTAATACTTATGGCATGTGTATGTCCGAAAGAAGTGTACAAAATTGACAAATGCCGTGAAGGTTAGTGGCACACTTAACCTTTGACCAAACCCATGATGCATTGTGTGAATACATTTCCCAATACATCTATTGTGAACAGTTTCTCTATTAATTTCACCTTGTAATGTAGGATGGCTAATCAAATGTTACATTCATGAATATAGATTTACTCAAGAAAAGTCCCCAATTAAAGATAAAATGTAAATAATCTGTGCTGTCCTTCAGAATATTAAATTCATGCCATGTTTGGCATATCACCACAACTATTCTTAATTACCATGAAAATGGCATACAAGATTTTCCTACTTGGTGATGTCCCAATGAATTGGGACAGTGACTTCAGCTTGACTTAGACAATGTCCCCTCAAAGAAAGAAAGGTCATGCAGAAACTAGCAACTGACATTTGTGAATTTATGGTCTTGAACTTTAGCCCAAAGATAGCCAAATCAAACATACTAATCTCTACGCTTTGTGAAAATGGTACAATTGTTTGTCATAGAAGTATATGAGTGACTAGCCGGGCATTACCTACAGGTAGTTCAAAATGTCATAAATTAACAGTTCTGTACTAACCAATCCAGGCTAAATATCTGTTAAGTTTACAAAACCAGAAAAATAAAATACTTGGGATTAAGTCATGTGGCAAAATAATTTCTACCCAGAGAGTGTTAGTGTAGAACAGATGAACCCGGTGTATCATCTGGTGTTGCCACACCTCCCCCCCCTCCTCCTCTCCTATTTCTAGAACTATGTAATACCCAATCATTACCTTTACAGTGGCTGCATAGAGTATAACCCTTATCAAGCAATTCAATAAAATTCTACCGGACCCAATCACATAATCATAAAAGTGACAACCATTTGAAATGATTCTTTGAAGTTAGCCTCTCTCTCCTTTCAGGTTAATCTGACTTAATTTGATTGCTAGTATGAAGATGTCAACTCAAGTGTTATCTCTGAGGCAGGGCTGCCAGATGAAATTCTCACTTTACAGACAAACTTTCTTCCAAATCCAGCCAAATTCAAGATGTGCTACACCTTTATCATAGCAGAGCAGAAGTTTTCACAGCCAAATAGAAGTTTTCACAGCCAAATAACCACTTTTCATACCAAAATTACCATTTTTTAAAGACAAAATATGACCAACTCAGCAGTATTGGCCTAAAAACTGGCTAAACAGCAGCCCTGCTCTGAAGTAGCCTGCAAACGTTTGCACTGTCAGTCTGTACAGCGATATTAGATTGAAATAAGATGTAAAATTACAAATTTTCTGGGCTACCTCATCCTCACCTCTTTTTCCCCCACTCTTACCCTGTCTCCCTCTCTTTTCATGAATTTGTCTGTCTACGATTTTTTTTATGGCAGCTGTTGGAAATTCTCTCATCTAATAAAAAGTGAGTTTCATATTTTAGGGCATTAAGGAAGGCACTCTCACATGACTCAAAGAATTGTTAGTGAGCCTCAACAGATATTTGAACAAAAAACAGGAGAATGCATGTGCCTTTTAAAGCTTTCAAAGTTACTACTGTAAATGTAAGTCTCGCTTTCTGCACTGTAGGCTAACCAGGCCCCACTAGACTGAATGTTCCCTACAGGGTCCACTACACTGAAGGTTTCCTAAATTCTGAAAGTTTTAATGATCGAAGGCCAGCTATTCTGCCGATACACCTAGCCCTAAGTTCTCAAGCCCTGACTGTCATCCTAAGCAAATCTACACAACAAATCAGTGAGCCACAACTGGAAAAAAAGGCCGTGGCCGTCTCGACCTAAACCAATTGGTTAGAAACTGGGCCGTTAAACCTCATCTAACTAACTAACTACACAACAAGATGTTCAGTCTAGAGCACCTCTGTTCTAGTGAACCTTTGGTGTTTTAAGGGTATCCCCTCCCCTCTGTAGGTTAACATTCCCACTCCTTTTAACATCTCCTCACATACTTCTTAAGGCTACTATTTACTCCACAATTCATTTTGATCATAAAACATAAATACGGCAGCCCTCAAATAGCTATACAGCTATACTGTGCAATTGTAAAGTTCATTTATATAAATCATACCCACGATAATTGTTGAAGTATACGAACCAGCCTTAAGAGTCATTCCCCACCTCCTTCGAGCCCAATCCCTCATCGTAAGTTTTTCCACAATCAGAGACCAACTCACCTACCTAAGACAAGGACAGTGTTAAGGGTCAGATACATATCACTTCAAATGTATGAATGGGGCAGACACAATGCATTGTAATGACAAAAATGTACAGGGCACATAGAACTATACCAACTTATACAACAGGATTGTGTGTACATGTTGCCTCCTTATGAACAGATTGAAGTTCCCTGCCTGTTTAACTACATCACTGGTGACTTTATAGTTTGGAACTTCCGGAGTTGTCAGACATCATTGGTACAGTAATAGGTGCTTGTCAGCTCAGAACTTAAAATAGGTTGCCAGTATGCAGATACAATATAGCAATAAAGATCTAGCTTAAAACAGGTAAGATGTGAATGAGATTTTAAAAACGAAGCTGGTGTGAGCCGGCACAGGGTGAAGTATGCCCACTTTTGCATAAACACTGATGCATTTTAAAATACCAATGATAGGAATAACAGATGCTTTGTCTTTTGGGTATATGTCACTTAAATCTCCAACAAAAAGGGGATATGATATGGATTAAAACATTATACATACATACTATGTTGTATCATACATTATTATATTAAACATATTGCTTCCTACCAGGGAGTTGTAACATTACAACTCCCTGTTTCTACGATGTCTATTATCCTTGCAATAGTAAGACGTATACTGAACCCTTCAATACAACCCTTCTTCAGCATCAGATCACAGTATGTTATTAATAAGTAAATCTTTAATGAATGTTTGATCACACTGTCAAGAAAGATTCATCACTTCTGATACATTTGATACAAACCGATAAACCCCATCCTTGTCAGCTTTCTGAGGCTTCATTTTCATGTGTGCAATAGTCCTTGAACAGGAAAATAGGTTCTAGGCACAGAACACTGAATCAAAAATCCCCTGTGCTAGGTACTGTATAGAAAATTTTCATTTACTGTATAGTGGGAAATTTTCATGGGAGTTTAATTTTTGTGCTTTTTACGACCAAGTAACTAATTGCGAATTTAAGAACCACAAAAATACTTCCATTACTTGGTACAAGACTATGCAGGTTAATTCTTAACCTTACAAGTGCAACAGCGAATTCTTCACTCCACAAATATGTGTACAAGGCAGGATCCAAAAAATTTAGCCTCACAGATATTTCTTGCTAAACAGTATTCCAGACAGACACAGAAACAAAAATTATTTCTGCCAACAGAGTTTTTGCAGGTCAGTATTTGAATTGTTTCAGTCAATTTCTGCGAACATAATTTAATACCGTAATTGGTCAAAATACATTTCTGAAAAAAGCTCTGTTGACAAACCTGAAGGAAACATCTCTTCCTAATACATCTCCTTCTAGCTACTACAAAATCCTGGACATTTGATGCCAACTTTGCTCATCAAATAAAAAGCAATTAGTGACAAATTTTTTAAAATTGTCATTAACAGCCTCGGGTTTATCATGTGATGCTGAGTTGGTATTCAATGGGTTTTTCCAGTAATACAAATACTGTAATTTGTGAACATGAAGGATGATATTCTGTTGTGGAGTAATGATGGACAAAAATTCTGCACATTTCAATAGAGCAAGGGATGCCTCACAAAGTGTAATGTAAACCTGTACAGCATGTAGATCTGTTCAAGGACTAGGCTTCTTGACTTCCACACTAAGGGTCATTAGTAAATGGAGGACGTACACTAAGGATGACTTTCTGGATCCTACCCTACATCTGAATGGATGACTGTGCTTCTTTGGACAAATTCCTGTGAGGAGATCAAAAGGAAAAAAAAAAAAAATTTCAAATCAGATAAGAACAGGTCTCTTGTAAGAATCTATAATGTTGCATATGAAGTATATAAGGTTTTACCGTGCTGTGTGAGCATCTCCACAGAAGTTCATTTAAATTTGCACACATGCTGAGAAAAGCAACAGACGTTTAAATAGTTATTTCATGGACTGCTACACCTGATGTTAATCTGTGACCTTGAAACATTTAAACATCTGAAATTTGGGTGGACTGCAGCTCTTTTCCTCAGCTGCATACCCCTTATTTCATTCACCCCCCTCTCCCATTGCTATTATCAAGTCAAAAAGACAGTTACTGTTTAAACAGCATGCTACTGGGCAAGGTCAAGCAGTAACAGAGGGACATTTGGCAGTACTCCTTACACATTTCATCTCTCTTTGCATTAATTTGAAAAACTATTTCCCAATTTCTTATGTGGTTATCTAGGCAAGGAGCTGCTCTCTTCATTACCATATTAAAAATTGTTATTACTGTTACTAAGGGGAAACTGTGGTACAAAAACATCATGGTAACGGAGGGACGCAAAATTAACATGTTTTCAAACATTTTTTGAAAGAAGTCAAATCCACGGTTCTTAAATAGCAACATTTATCAAACATAATCTTAAGTTGGCTAGTACATTGATTCATACCTTCCATGTGAAAACTAGGTAAAGATGTATCATATCACCAACTGAGACTCATTTTTTCGTGGTAATGGAGGGACAATTCCTACGGTAATGGAGGGACAAGTAAGGTTCACTACAGTACTGTACCATAGGTGTGATGCTTAAAACCTGTTTTGGCAGCTAAAGAACCTAATATCAATGCATTCATTCATACAGGTCTTAACAATTAATATTTGGACATAAGTTTCCACTTGCTGTTGAAGAGAACTAAGAAAGAAAGAAGAAGAGGATTACTAACCAGAAAGCCAAAAGGCTTAGTGATTCCTTGCCTTTGTAAAATATGTTTTGTGAACTGTGGTTTGGAAATTGACAAGAACCAAACAGACACAAAACATTCACTCAACATGTGAACTACTTTTTGTTCTGAGAAATTCTTTTCTTCCTTTGTAGTGAAATCTTGTTTAGAATTTTTCTCGATACTGTGAGATCCCTGGAACAAGTGAGCCTACATGCCAACTCGGCCCCATGCCAACTCAGTCATACACCAACTTGCTCCCATGCGAACTCGCCCTATACCAACTCGCCCCAATGACAACTTGGCCCCATGCCAACTCGCCCTATATCAACTCGCCCCTATGACAACTCAGCACGATACCAACTTGCCTCCAAGCCAACTTGCCCCCATGCCAACTCGCCCTCTACCAACTCGCCCCTATAACAACTCAGCACCATGCCAACTCGCCCCTATGACAACTCAGCACCATGCCAACTCGCCCCATGCCAACTCGTCCCCATGCCAACTCGCCATATACCAACTCGCCCCCATGCCAAGATATACTGTTTACATTTTACAAGGTTTCAGATTTTGACCCCCAGTGACCTCAAATGACCTTTGACCTCCACCAAAAACGACAAAGTTCTTCCTCTCAACATGACAAATCTATATACCACATATGAAAAGTGTCGGTCATTCCTATCTTGAGATATCGCAATTACAGGGTTTTTGGACTTTGACCTCTGGTAACCTCAAATGACCTTTGACCTCTGCCAAAAACAATAGGCTTCTTCCTCTCAACATGACAAATCTACACACCATTTATGAAAAGTGTCGGTCATTCCTATCTCGAGATATCACGATTACAATGTTTTCGGACTTTGACCTCTGGTGACCTAAAATGACCTTTGACCTCTGCCAAATGCAATAGGGTTCTTCCTCTCAAGATGACAAATCTACATACAAAATACTAAAAGTGTCGGTCATTCTTATCTCGAGAT
>WURT03113763.1:0-11981 GCA_009936505.3 Holothuria glaberrima
AATGACAATGACAATGACAATGACAATGACAATGACAATGACAATGACAATGACAATGACAATGACAATAACAATAATAATAATAATAATATAAGTTAAACCATTGGAAAACACAATGGTCAATTATCGTATACATAGGTACTGGTGCCGATCAAATCAGAACTTAATTTTAATTACCAAGGAAGTTTTTTAAACTATTGATTTCCTTTAGCTACATCATTGCAATTTTTTTTCTTTCAGTATATAGGTGCCCGAAAAATTCTCAGCATAGGCCTATTGCCCGAATTTTCACAGAAAATTTTGGTTGTGGGCTGCAGCCCCCTTTGCCTCTTATGCCTATGGATAAGTTTTTGTTACAAGGAGAAGCTTAAATTTTCACAGAATATCTCACCAAGTCATTGAAACATATAAACAGCTAGGAAATAGACTTAGAGAGCCACAGTATTACTGACATTATCTGAGTTTGGGAGAGTAATTCAGTAGTTCAAATTTCTGATTTTCTGCAGGTTCCAAAATTTCTGAGAGCGCTCATACTATGAGCTTAATTTTCACATGCCGGCTTTTACTTGTGACCCACAAACCACATTATCGAGCCTATGAAACAATCATAGTCAAACTTTTGTCACTTTATGTGTTGAGGAAAATATCAAAATCTGAAAGTATGCTATTGCACAGGGGCCTGGCTATGCCCGCAGAGCAGGGGGGGGGGCAAGCCAAGAAGCATGGAGGGCCTGGCCCCCAAATGCACCCTTGGTTACGGGTCTGCTAGGTTTTAAACTATGTCAAAAGAAGAGCACATTGCTCGAAAAGTCGGCTAGGGAGGAGGGTGGAAGGGATAATCGCATGGATCCTTTGATGTTAAGCAAGGCCTCAACTTTCTAACGCGAAATTTGTGTAAGATACGGCGAGAAACTCGAAAACTAAGTCCATTGCTGTGTCCTCTGCGCATGTTGTGTATCGGCAGTTGGTGAGTGTCACTAAAAAAGTGTTTTCATGACTGAAACATGTTACCATAGTCCTACTTGTATTAAAATTCGAACGCATTTCTACATTCTCTTTGATTCTTCGTGTTCAAGTTCGACCCCAAGATCTTGATGTCTGCAAGTGTTAAAGGTAAAGGGGGTTATTAGCACCTGCAGTCCTGCTTATCCTCTCAGTTTATTATAACAATTCTACCAACATCAAATTATCATTAATACTGGTTCACAGGTATAGAACGCAACCGTTTCTGAGACAAAATGACCAGGTGGGTAACCAGTGAAAGGGGGTGTCAACTAGAGCGATAAATATGCCAATTAGGCAAAATATTTTCATGCGACTGTATTGACTGATTGACATAGGCTACCGATAATTATTTTGAGATAGTGTCAGTGTGTTGTATGTTATGTATACTGAGATGAGAAAAAAATCAGTTGAGGGACTTTTGCATGTGATTATTTCCGTACCTTGCAAAAATCGTGAAATTTGAAAAACTCGTTACTTTAAGTTTACATCACATTTGAAAGATATAAGCCAATGAGGAATATATTGTGTTTGGTGTATTGAAAGTTGGGGAATTCTAAATATATCAGACCGCACTGATATTACAGGGAGTGCGGCGGTGTTCTGGCCGAGTGCAGGGGCGCAGATCGAATTTAAAAAAGTGTGTGTGTGTGTGTGGGGGGGGGGGACAAACTACTAGTTTGTTGATTTGTTTCATCGCTGTGAAGGTGTATTTATAAAGTGATCGTAAACAGTAACGGTGCTTGGACTGAAAACATAGGCCTACAAGGCGGGGGGGGGGGGGTCTGGGGGAAGCCCCGTAGAGCAAAAAGAAAGTCGATTTCAGACCACTAGCACTTTCATATCCAGGTCATATTTATGAACATCAGATTCAGCCATTAAATATGGCTAGCCGATTAAATAATATATGCTGGCCGGTTAAATATTGAACAGCCTTTAACTCCCTCAGTCTCTAAAATAAGTCAAAATTTTGACAGGATTTACCTTAATATTTTCTCAAACATTCCACCAAAATGCATCTAAGGTCCCTCAAATATTCAAAAATTTTCAGACCCCTCCCGAGGCCAGTAATCACAAAACATACTGCATGACCCCCTGTGAGATAAATTCTGGCTGCGTCTGTAGGCCTAAGGACTTCCCCAAAATTTATAACCAAAGTTGAAGGTTTATGTTCCGTAACACGGCAAGTGATTGAAATGAAATTGGCATGCCATCACTACAATGTAAAACCCGATGCATGTCTTTATAATATGTACATTTACATGTTGAACGCGCGCGAAAATCTTTTACATTTTTTCGGGCAAGTCGTTACAGCCCTCCAAATCAAATTGAGCTCCTACGCCCATGATTATGACTTATGAAAAGTAAAAGCCTGGCAGCGAAAAGTGGGGGGGGGGCGGGGCATTTTATATTGCGTCCCCCTCGGATGAAAAATGGAGGGGACATGTCCCCCTTTCCCCCTAAGATCGACGCCCATGGTTGGGTGCCAATTCAGTGATTCTGGGATTTATTAACAGCCGGATTAAAGTCAGGACGTACGTTTTTTCGTCTTACACCAATCCACAATTTCCCCATCTGAAACTGACCTTTTCAGTTGGAATAAAATTTAATCCAAACGTTGAGTTGAGCAGCCACCTAGTTTTAAGCTTATCAGGGTAGGTCTGAGCCATACTCCCTCCACGGTGCAAAAGCTAGTGATTCATAATTACAAACCTCAGTTTGATACCTAACAAGTCTGGTAAAATCGGGAACGGTGCAGAGCTTTGTGATAAAATTGGTTTAGACAGGGGTGGGTGCAAGATTTTAAAGCAAAAATAGGGGGTTGTCTACGAGTCATCCACGAAGCGGCAATTGGGAGGGGTGGGGTTAGGGTTCGGAGAGGGTGTCCCCTCTCCCGATATTAGGTCTTTTCAAAATTTCACCTGGAATTGTGCGATTTGGTAACTATTTCAACTCAAATTACAGACATTAAAATGGCTGCAATTATATATGTCCCATTCAGAAAAAGAATCGGAAACTTTTCAGCTAGGCTATAGGCCCAGGGGCCCACCAGGATTTGATGAGTGAGGAAACCACACAAGATGATGTCATAATCCTATCCCAGGCAAGCCAGAAAATCGATGTAAGTGTGCATATTCGTAGGCTAGCTACGATAATTTGCAACCAGGGTAGGCACTTCCCTTGTCGCCTATAGCCTGGAAATGTCGTTCCGAGAAGGGGTCTAACGGGAGGGGACCCTTTGGGAAATTTTTGTTCCTCAGAGGTGCTGAATTGCAAAATGGTGATGCTATCTTTGACAGTTTCAAACTGATCATATGCTGAAAAAGTTACATACTTTACTAAACTGTTCTTATTTCTGTTGGGCAGTTGGGTGTAAGAAAGAGTATGACTTCTGAGCAGGGAGATGGTATTAGCTAATACCACCGGATGGGTTGGAATTTCTCTCATAAGAATTTTTTGTTTATGTAAGATGGCTTAGATGCTAAACGTGCTTTCTTGATTTGGCATCGCTTTGAACTGATTACATGGTAAGGAATTACCGTTATAGTTAGTGATATTTTGCCTGTGGCATCGCGGCCCTCCAGGGCTGGTACAATGAAACAGACATGGGGCCTTCAAAAACTGGTGTAATTAAAAAAGGGCACGTAAGTAGGATGATTTAATTGACCTTTAAATAACACTAAAGGAGAGCACACTAAGCACAAAAGCAAAATTTAGTTTCACTAATTTCGTGAACGAAAATCTAAGTGAACAGCTTTCAATAGGGAGTGGGTGACCGGGAGAAGAGTAGAGATAGGCCTATATAACAATACTAGGTGGAGGATTAACAAGCATGTATCATAATGCATACCATATTTCCTGTAAATGCAAATAATGACTTTTGAATAAGCTTGTACAATAATATGACTCCAGATCATGCTGGCCTGCAACACGCTACAAAAATTGCTTATACACCTGATTGTCACAAACTCAGTAATCGCCTGTTGACGATTGCAAACCAGTGAGGTTGGACTTGTCCCTCTTTTAGGACGCCAGTAAAATAGTTCTCGCTGCCTAGAATGATTCCAAGCATTATCGTTATAATAGTCATCCCTGAGACATGGAGTGAAAAACCTTGGCGAAGCAGGCCGAAATTTCGCAAAAGAACTGTCATGAAACGAGTATGTGTACCTTTGAAAAAAAAAAAAACCTGTTTGCGTGCAAATCCAGTTCTGGGCCGGGGTATAGTATTAAAGGAAAAACAGGGCTGAGGGAGCGTGCGATACTGAGTTTGTGAATGATTTACAAAAACGTTGAGTTTTTGCGACCGATTTGGCATAGAACGTTAACCGCGTGACAATTATGCGCGAAGCGCGCCGAAATTTTGCATGAGAATTGTTACAAAACCGGTATTTATACCTCTAAAAATCGTTTTGAAACCCCACACGATTTGGGGGGGGGGGCAGAGTGGGTGGTATAGATATCATAAATATAGAACTTAAGTTTAAAGTAAGTGAAGCGCGCGAAAACTTTGTAGTTTGGGACCGATTTGACATAGAAAATAAACGGAAAATTCCTAGAACTTTATTTTTCACTACTTCTTACCAAAGGGTCAGGGCCTTTTTTAAGAATTTTTAGTGAGGGGGGGGGGAATTTGATGGAAGGGACCATCTAAGCGAAGGGCACCATTGATTGGTGCGTACTATACGACGATTTTTTTTTTTTCAGAAAAATGACTGTCCAGCAGTGGCGTGGTCACATGTAGTATGTAGTGTGATCGCTGGCCTGGGGGAGGCGTCTAAGGGGAGGGAAATTTGGAAATTTTTGAAATTGGGTGCCCTCCCATGCAATCTGGTGCCATATATACTACCTTTTGGACTTAAATTTGTATTTTTTTAGGGACTAAATTGAAAAAAAAATCGGCATCAACTTTGAACATTTTTGAAAAATTAGGTGTCCTTGCATGCAATCTGTTGCCACATATGCTACCTTTTGAAGCAAAACGTATATTAAAAAGTTTACGTATTTTTAAGGAACTAAAAAAAAAATCGTCATCAGTGAAGGGTTATGGCCCAATGGCATCCCCCTTGTAGGCTAGTGCTGTCTAGATTGCCAGAAATTGCACTCCACATGGCTTACATGTAAATTTATTTAACTATCCTTATTTTCTTCACTGAGTGAATTAGTTTAGTACTTTCCTCTATCCTGTCAGCATAAAATTGGGCAATGTTTACACGTTTGAAAACAAAATTTCCCGAAAAAAGGGACCATACTGGGTAGGCCAAATGAGCTGAGTGGGGGACTCTGTATAGGACTGGTGGGCATGGCCCACCCAGTATGAATGTTCAAAAAGGCCCTGTAGAGGGACCGGGACCCCTCTGACCCCCTGGATCCCCCCTAGCTGATTAGATCAAATGTCATCGCGTGATTTATCCCTTTTTGATTCTTTCTACCAGGGAGTCGGCAACTTTCTCATCAGCCATAAAGTGCGTAGCGATCATTTTAGTAGTGATGTCGATCATAAAGCAGAATATATGTTCCGCACGATGATGGCGATGTGGATAGCCACCGACTGCTACGCGGGGTGTGTTCATGTCACCAATTAATTCTGAAATGCAAAAAGGGAATTCACTCAAACTTGCCATCTATTTTTTAAGTTTCAAAATATTCATTTTCAGCTAATAAGTTTCACCGTAGTCTATTTCTCTCAAATCTTTGATGTAAGTCTTGCGAATTTAATTAGTTCTTTTGGGATATCTACTTTTGGACAAACATTCTTATCATATGCGCTATCTTGTTAACAGATCTCGATATGAATGATTGCAAGGCACTGCACATAGTGTAGGATATATTGGTCGGTACACAGGTACCGTACCGTACACAGTAACTGTGTAATTAGCATAAACCGGTAACACAGTATTAGTACAGTGCATACATACACACACTCAAAAGATACAGAAATAGTACGATCAAGTCCGTGTGTTATGATTATATTTCATCTTCTGAACGGCATCCTGCTGTCGGAGGAAAACCGGTAAAAGCAGGTAAGGACGAGAAAATATTGGAAAATATTAGAAAACCCTTCAAAGTAGCAAGAATTCCATAGAAAGTAATTTATGATGAAAAGTCATAGGCTTCCGTGTCACTGTGTTGTATAGCTTTTGCCCTTTTAAACTTCAGTTAGTCATACAGGTAACTACAATCACATAGACTTCACTATAAGTATTGAGTCCACTCACAAAACCTAAGTTACCTAGCCTAGCCATGCAGTAGCTTCTTTTCACATACCGCACATACCGGGGTCAAAGACGTTGTGAATCACCAAATGAACGTTATGAATTAGTTGTTTCTGGTAGCTTGATGTAAAATGTTAAGAAACAATGACATAATCTATTATTGTAAATTGTATCCAAGAAGAATAGGCTGGGCCTTAAACTTTTTATGTTAAAAAATGTTTTACCCAAAGCACATAGGCTACAGTAAGCCTCTGGTAGGTTGGTCCTTGGCAATGGATTACTAAAACTATTCCTCGTTGAAGTGTAAGGTTGTGTATTACTGTGGACCGTGTGTTTTGCTGGTTCTCATTACAAATTCATCACTTTCAGATAACCCAGCCAGATGTAAATTGCATGAACTTTTGGTTGGCTAGCTTCCACTAGCCTGCCAGTACCATAGCCACATACTGGGAAGTTTTCGCATCAGTTTCGCAGAAACATTTTAGCCAGTTAAAATATCATAACAAGTTGAAGGGCAAAGGAGGGCTACAGTAAAGAAATAAGCTCTCCTAAATTTTTTCGCCACACCAAATTGGTGCACTTCATGATAAAACAGCGGGTGCAACAGGCAGCAAAGTCATACAGTACCAACAGATTGGTGTGTGTTGTTATAATTGCTCACTGTTGAATGCTTGGTGTAACCAGGGTTCCCAGATGAAAAGAAAGCTATGGTGCCAAATAATGTCTAAAAAGTGCCAAATTGAACCAAGAAGCGCCAAAAAATTTTTTTTAGCCTCCAAAACAAAGCGCCATACAAAATTGTTCAAATACTAATGCTCACATTACAAAAAATCTATTTTCGCTCACTGTCATATGCAAAAGAACCGTTCTCTTACAAGGCAACTTGATTTCAAACATAAAAAATGGGTAACCAGTAAGCAAAAAAAGGTGTGCAATTGTGTGTAACAGTGTTTTAATGGAGGAATTTCAGACTGCAAAAAATTGCCAAATTTACAACCAAAAAGCGCCAAGTCGCCAAATGGATTTTTCTGCAGCCAACCACTCTGAAAAAGCGCCAAACTTCAGGAATTTGGCGGCAAAAGCACCACACTGGCAACCCTGGGTGTAACATACATGTAGGCCTATACCAGTTTGGCCTAGACCACAAGCAGAACTCTATGCTTGGTAATTTGTTTTTCCTCACACTAGAGTTCTTGTCCTGCCTATGTAAACTAAAAACCACCCAGTTAAGGTTTGAAAAGAAAATACAAAAATTGATCATTCTTCAACAAGGCCTAATTGACATTTCGCCACACAAAACATTGCAAATCAGTTTATTACCATTATACTGTAAAAAAGTATCCATTCAAACAGGGCACAGATGTGCATCTGTGGGAAAAATTTACAGAAGTTGCTCAGTTGTTGCCAACGAAGGGCAGCTGTTTTGGCCCATGGAAGTCCTTCCATATTTTGAGATCCTGTTTCATTAAATAAGTTTCAGAATTTCCTTGATTTCATTTTTTTTAACTCAGTATGTGCTGCTGTGAGGTGGAAGTACAGGTACCTTTCTTATGTACAAAAATTATCTCCAAAGTCAAAATATTAGCAGCTAGATATGAAGTACTGTATCTCTTCTGCATGCTATGCCGGTCAAAACTTTATAGGCCTACACTGAAGTCAGTAGTGTGACTGTATGGGCACTCCAAAATGATGTTTACTTACTTAAATAGTGTTACTGACAATTTTTACCTCCAAATTTCATCTTCTTGTTCTCCTCCATTTCAAGAAAGACTGGTCAAGAAGCATAGATGCAATGACAAAAATCTTTCATGGAAAATATGGTAATCATAGGTGGATTTTTTAAGCTGTCAGGAATGCTGGTCTACCAGCAAACCAGCTAATGACTGGAGATTTTTTGAAAGCAGGACAAGGACCGTGGTACAGATAAGGTTCTACCGTTAATGTAGTAAATGTCCTTTTCAAGGACCTTGGCCTCATTCCAAACATATAGACCAGGCTATTCAATTTCAGTTCAAACTTAAAAATGTTCAGTGTACAGTACTGTACTGTTCATCCAAACTCAGTATCCAGATCCTCATGTAGCACCTTGAAATGTTGTGGTAGCACCTGTAGCACCTGAGCAATTTGCCTTTCGGGTTGTACTCTGTAAATACTTTCTGTTTAATAAACAGCAGAATGACCTGCACATTACCAACTAACTGTTTTTCTTTTCAACACCAAAATAAGATAATCCTAGTTACAAAATTATAGCCCTGGGGGAGTGAAATTATGGTCATATACAGTATGGAAATGCTTATTTGAAACAGTATGAGCAGAGGCCTAGGTCTCGAGTTTTTTCACTGAGTAACAGCTGTATTGACAAATTATTCAAGAAGTAAGGGCCCATTTGAAAACCAAAGTTGAGCCCATTAAGATTGTACGGTTACAGTACAATGATACATTGATGACATTATTGTAGCTAGTCCATTTTAACAGAGCCTTTTCACCAGAATGTGGTATTGTTAGACCAGGAAACAGGAAAGCTGTGCTCATAAAAGAAGTACACTGTAGTCCCCTAACAGTGAGTCATAAGTTTGTGTGTAAAACAGTGTTCACTAGGAATGTAGCATGAATATGAAATGGTTTGCCTACTCCTAAAAACATAAAATCACAGGGCTCCCCCTGAACCCCCACCAGGCCTTTGCCCCTGGATCCCACAATGGACCCTAAGATGGGCCCCTTGACCATACCTTATCGTGAGATAGATTGGGGATCCCTTTGATGCCTCCGGCATTGGTGCAGGTAGTCTCTTCGAATATCTGCCTGGTTTGCAAAAAAGCCAGCTTGAACCCTTGATGATGAAGCAAATTATTTGCATAGTTGCCTTTGATCAAGCTTGTATTGCTGTTGGCTAGCATGTCATCATTTACAGGAATGACAGCTTTTCAGGACATCTATTAGATTTTCTTTCCTCAGGGTCTCCACACTCATGCATACAGTACTTTTGTGTGGGGGTCCCTATCTAAATGTTGAGGGCCTCCCATGTTTAATTTGTTGCTGATTACTTGTGTTCTTTTATAAATCAGCAGATGGGACTACCCTATGTATTTTGCTACTGGATTACTGTAAAACACAATAAAAGTGAACAGAGCACAGCTGATTCATTAATATTGTCTACTGCAGTCAATCTGTTGAGGGTTCAGAAAGGTTGTGAAATACAGTAGCTGGAACTGACTTCCCATCAAGCAACCCATGATAGGCAGGACTGCAGGAGTATTTGGAAAATTGTGACCACATATTTCCTAAGATGTCTCAAAGTTTATGTTTTCAAAGTATGAGAAAAGTTGTGAAAATTCCATCACCTTAATCAAGGATTTTATAAAAAGTCTTTCATAAATGAATGATGCTTTACTTTCTTATCGGTTGTAATCAACATAGACAATGTTTCTGTTGGGTAGAAGCAACGGTCTATAGGTACAATATATGTGCAGTTTGCCCTAACTCTGCTTGTCAGGGCCATCAGGATGTTTGTCAATATTTGAGAAAAAAAATTATAATAAATGGCCTGTAAAAAATATAAACATTCATCATTTCATCCACTGATTATTCTTTCTCATTTTTAAATTATATGTGAAAAACTGTGACTTCCAAAATAGAGGGGATTCTGAAATTCAAGGTCTGATAACACTAGAAAGCTGCACTTGTCTGCTAACACATTGAATGGCAAGAGCATCCCCCTGCTTATGCATTTCGATCAAATTTAATGATATAATTTTTCATGTGCATGTTTGTTGTGTATGTTTGTATGTAACCCAATTGACATGTGCCAATGAAAAGATCTACATGGATGGATATGTGCAGTTTCATACCCTGTAGTTTAAAACCAGACTGTTTAGTTGTTTCTTGCAAGGCTCCCTGTAGTCGGGCGCCGGGTGATTTTTACCCCATGGTCTTCATGATTTTGCGCCTGGTACCCGTCCACACTGCATAGCTAGGCGACACCTTATTTTCGTATGCACAGTAGCCCCTGGTCAAAACCTTGGATGCAAAAACAGTGCAACTGGTTTTGACAGTCTGCTTTTGACTTTCATGTCCTGTTTAACAAAAAGAGAAAAAATGAGTGAAAGTTTCCTGTTTATTCACTCGACTTAACTGTTCAAATTCAGTTTTCAACTTGTATCCAAAACTCCTTGTGTTATCCATTATGATAATTTGACAATCAAAGCGTTATACTTTCAATTTTTCTTGATTTTAGAGAATGGCTCCTGGTCCTGGAAAAACAGCTTCTGGTTTCATCAAAATCCCAAGGACCAGGAGCCAAAAGTGGGATTTACTGTCTTCTGGTCCTTGGCATGCTTGTGTGGGCAATGCAGAAATATAAAGAATAATTATTTTAATTCACATATTATTTAATGGTCAACGGTAACCTATCTGGCCATATTTATGTGGTGGTATACTCAATTACAAGTTATTTCACAGTCAGTGTGACCGCAGAGTGTAGGGAGGCAATTGAGATACAGTACAGGGTGTACATCTTGCAGTAGGACACAAGTTAATAATCCATGAAGGTACTGTATTAATCAAATCTGCAATCCTTGAATTACAAGTTGGTCTCGTCACTTGGCTACCAATTTTGTACAATATCTGCTCACCACAAATTGGGGATGGTTGCTGACAGGTTTCCAAAGTTGAAACTTGAATGTGACAAATCCTATTAAACAGATGTCACGTCTTCCAAACCCATGCTAAGATATAATTTTGAAGTTTTTTACTCAGCCTACAAGTGACCTTAATGTTATGCTTAAGCCTGTAGAGTTGGCCTAGGCGCTGGTCTACACAAATTTGTCAAAAATTGTTAAAAAATTACAGGGGGCGTTAATTAGAGGGAGAGCTTTATTAGAGAATATATGGTAGGCTTTTCCATCATTTCAGGTCATGAGGGTAGGTGCTACAAGTTGTGTGTTGGTATATCTTGCAAATGTCTTAATTTTTATAATGTGCCGATTTGGAGACAACCATTAAGGGCATATACCCTACAGCACAGGCTGGGTTATGTGAAAATCAAACTCCTTACCTAAATTTTCTTGTTAAGCTATGTATACATATTGTTGTGTCAGATCTAAAAAGAGTTAAATGTCCATTTTTGGTGTTGTTTTTACATTAACCCATGGGTCAACACACTGTCATTGAAAAAAGCAGAGTCCAAACCTATAATTGTAAATGGCCTCTTAAGGTTCCCTGCTCAGGTCAACCCAGTGTGTTATGTTCACTTTAATCTGGACTTATGCTTTACATATTTCATGTATGATCTATAAATTAATAGTTGGACAAATGTCTTTTTTTTTTTTTTTTTTTGAAATAAGGCTTTTCATGACCTCTTTGGTGTTTCCTTTGCAGCATGGAAGTATAATTAGCCTTACATCCAAAGCCATGGTTAAGTAAAACGTTTGAAAGGTCAAGAAATGTTGTGATTTTAAATTTTGTCTCTGATATGTAGAAGTCCTGAAATTGTCATTTTAGTGAAAGTGGACCAGTTGGACACTCTGTCTAAAATATTGTTACAGTACTTCATTTATTCCAACTTTGGTATTTTGAAGTAAGCCTTTTTAGATCTGATACAATGACATACCTGATGCTCTTGAATTTCTTGCAACATTTTAATAGCAAGTGACAAAGTTCCATCAATGTTGCGTGGTACAATGACACCAGTACAGGGCTTGAAAATAAGCTTTTCCTCTCTGGAGCTAAAAACAGCTTCTGACAACCTTCAGTTTGAAGCTTTTC